>JAPCYP010000497.1:20000-22500 GCA_035048595.1 Echinosophora koreensis | reverse complement strand
GTCACGAGGATCCTTTCCGATGCACCTTCAGCCGATCTGGCGTTTGTCACCCCTTCCGGCCACTTCAGGACGATCACCCGTCTCTTAGTGCTTCGGATCTGCCCCGGAAGGCATCACCTAAACACCACGTCCATCCACAGCCAAGGTCGAGGAGCCGCGCACCCACAGCCTCGCCACACCATCGAGTACCCCCACTAAATTGATAAAAATCGAAAGGGAAAATTTTAAAAACCAACAACATCACGAGGATCCTTTCCGATGCGCCTTCAGCCGATCTGGCGTTTGTCACCCCTTCCAAGGCCACTTCAGGACGATCACCCGTCTCTTGGTGCTTCGGCTCTGCCCCATAAGGCATCACCTAACACCACGTCCATCCACAGCCAAGGTCGAGGAGCCGCGCACCCACAGCCTCGCCACAACCATCGAGTACCCCACGAAATTGCTAAAATCGAAAGCGAAAATTTTTAAAAACCAACAACGTCACGAGGATCCTTTCCGATCACCTTCAGCCGATCTGGCGTTTGTCACCCCTTCCGTAGCCACTTCAGGACGATCACCGTCTCTTAGTGCTTCGGATCTGCCCCGGAAGGCATCACCTAACACCACGTCCATCCACAACCAAGGTCGAGGAGCCGCGCACCCACAGCCTCGCCACACCATCGAGTACCCCACGAAATTTGTTAAAAATCGAAAGCGAAATTTTTAAAAACACACCAACGTCGCGAGGATCCTTTCCGATGCACCTTCAGCCGATCTGGCGTTTGTCACCCCTTCCAAGGCCACTTCAGGACGATCACCGTCTCTTGGTGCTTCGGCTCTGCCCCGAAAGGCATCACCTAACACCACGTCCATCCACAAGCCAAGGTCGAGGAGCCGACGCACCCACAGCCTCGTCCAACACCACTCGAGTACCCCACGAAATTGTTAAAAAATCGAAAGCGAAATTTTTTAAAAACCAACAACATCACGAGATCCTTTCCGATGCAACTTCAGCCGATCTGGCGTTTGTCACCCCTTCCGAGGCCACTTCAGGACGATCCACCCGTCTCTTGGTGCTTCCGCTCTGCCCCGGAAGGCATCACCTAACACCACGTCCATCCACAGCCAAGGTCGAGGAGCCGCGCACCCACAGCCTCCCACACCATCGAGTACCCCACGAAATTGTTTAAAATCGAAAGCGAAGTTTTTTAAAAACAACCAACGTCGCGAGGATACTTTCCGATGCACCTTCAGCCGACCTGGCATTTGTCACCCCTTCCAAGGCCACTTCAGGACGATCACCCGTCTCTGGGTGCTTCGGCTCTGCCCCGAAGGCATCACCTAACACCACGTCCATCCACAGCCAAGGTCGAGGAGCACGCACCCACAGCCTCGTCACACCATCGAGTACCCACGAAATTGAATAAAATCGAAAGCGAAAACTTTTAAAAACCAACAACGTCACGAGGATCCTTTCCGATGCAACTTCAGCCGATCTGGCATTTGTCACCCCTTCCGAGGCCACTTCAGGACGATCACCCGTCTCTTGGTGCTTCGGATCTGCCCCCGGAAGGCATCACCTAACACCACGGTCCATCCACAACCAAGGTCAAGGAGCCGCGCACCCACAGCCTCCCCACACCATCGAGTACCCCACGAAATTGTTAAAAATCGAAAGCGAAATTTTTTAAAAACCAACCAACGTCGCGAGGATCCTTTCCGATGCACCTTCAGCCGATCTGGCGTTTGTCACCCCTTCCAAGGCCACTTCAGGACGATCACCCGTCTCTTGGTGCTTTCGGCTCTGCCCCGAAAGGCATCACCTAACACCACGTCCATCCACAGCCAAGGTCGAGGAGCCACGCACCCACAGCCTCGTCACACCATCGAGTACCCCACGAAATTGATAAAAATCGAAAGCGAAAACTTTTAAAAACCAACAACGTCACGAGGATCCTTTCCGATGCAACTTCAGCCGATCTGGCATTTGTCACCCCTTCCGAGGCCACTTCAGGACGATCACCCGTCTCTTGGTGCTTCGGATCTGCCCCGGAAGGCATCACCTACACACCACGTCCATCCACAACCAAGGTCAAGGAGCCGCGCACCCACAGCCTCCCCACACCATCGAGTACCCCACGAAATTGTTAAAAATCGAAAGCGAAATTTTTTAAAAACCAACAACGTCGCGAGGATCCTTTCCGATGCACCTTCAGCCGATCTGGCGTTTGTCACCCCTTCCAAGGCCACTTCAGGACGATCACCCGTCTCTTGGTGCTTCGGCTCTGCCCCGAAAGGCATCACCTAACACCACGTCCATCCACAGCCAAGGTCGAGGATCCGCGCACCCACAGCCTCGCCACACCATCGAGTACCCCACGAAATTGATAATTATCGAAAGCCATCCTTTGGAAAACGAAATTGAAAAAATATCAAAAGCCGTCTTTTTAAAACCGGTGCCAGCAACATTTGTGAGGGGATCCTTTACGGTGCGCCTTCAGCCAGTTTGGTGTTGGGTTAC
>JAPCYP010000497.1:7500-10000 GCA_035048595.1 Echinosophora koreensis | reverse complement strand
CGAGGAGCCGCGCACCCACAGCCTCGCCACACCATCGAGTACCCCACGAAATTGTTAAAAATCGAAAGCGAAATTTTTTAAAAACCAACAACATCACGAGGATCCTTTCCGATGCAACTTCAGCCGATCTGGCGTTTGTCACCCCTTCCGAGGCCACTTCAGGACGATCACCCGTCTCTTGGTGCTTCCGCTCTGCCCCGGAAGGCATCACCTAACACCACGTCCATCCACAGCCAAGGTCGAGGAGCCGCGCACCCACAGCCTCCCCACACCATCGAGTACCCCACGAAATTGTTAAAAATCGAAAGCGAAGTTTTTAAAAACAACCAACGTCGCGAGGATACTTTCCGATGCACCTTCAGCCGATCTGGCATTTGTCACCCCTTCCAAGGCCACTTCAGGACGATCACCCGTCTCTTGGTGCTTCGGCTCTGCCCCGAAAGGCATCACCTAACACCACGTCCATCCACAGCCAAGGTCGAGGAGCCACGCACCCACAGCCTCGTCACACCATCGAGTACCCCACGAAATTGATAAAAATCGAAAGCGAAAACTTTTAAAAACCAACAACGTCACGAGGATCCTTTCCGATGCAACTTCAGCCGATCTGGCATTTGTCACCCCTTCCGAGGCCACTTCAGGACGATCACCCGTCTCTTGGTGCTTCGGATCTGCCCCGGAAGGCATCACCTAACACCACGTCCATCCACAACCAAGGTCAAGGAGCCGCGCACCCACAGCCTCCCCACACCATCGAGTACCCCACGAAATTGTTAAAAATCGAAAGCGAAATTTTTTAAAAACCAACAACGTCGCGAGGATCCTTTCCGATGCACCTTCAGCCGATCTGGCGTTTGTCACCCCTTCCAAGGCCACTTCAGGACGATCACCCGTCTCTTGGTGCTTCGGCTCTGCCCCGAAAGGCATCACCTAACACCACGTCCATCCACAGCCAAGGTCGAGGAGCCACGCACCCACAGCCTCGTCACACCATCGAGTACCCCACGAAATTGATAAAAATCGAAAGCGAAAACTTTTAAAAACCAACAACGTCACGAGGATCCTTTCCGATGCAACTTCAGCCGATCTGGCATTTGTCACCCCTTCCGAGGCCACTTCAGGACGATCACCCGTCTCTTGGTGCTTCGGATCTGCCCCGGAAGGCATCACCTAACACCACGTCCATCCACAACCAAGGTCAAGGAGCCGCGCACCCACAGCCTCCCCACACCATCGAGTACCCCACGAAATTGTTAAAAATCGAAAGCGAAATTTTTTAAAAACCAACAACGTCGCGAGGATCCTTTCCGATGCACCTTCAGCCGATCTGGCGTTTGTCACCCCTTCCAAGGCCACTTCAGGACGATCACCCGTCTCTTGGTGCTTCGGCTCTGCCCCGAAAGGCATCACCTAACACCACGTCCATCCACAGCCAAGGTCGAGGATCCGCGCACCCACAGCCTCGCCACACCATCGAGTACCCCACGAAATTGATAATTATCGAAAGCCATCCTTTTGGAAAACGAAATTGAAAAAATATCAAAAGCCGTCTTTTTAAAAACCGGTGCCAGCAACATTTGTGAGGGGATCCTTTACGGTGCGCCTTCAGCCAGTTTGGTGTTGGGTTACCCCCACCTTGGTCACATCCGGACGATCACGCATCCCTTCGTGTTGCGGTTCCGCCCCAGAAGGCATCACCTAACACAACGTCCATCCATAACCAAGGTCAGGGAAGCGCACCCATAGCCTCGACACCCCTTGGAAAATCCCCACAAAAACGAACCCATCCGATGCCCGCATTTTTCCCCGGGCCCACCTCCAGGGCCCACCGGCCCGTGCCCGCCGCCGTGCCCGGGCCCACGGAGTCGATCGGTCGGAAGATGACCCGATCGAGTCACCTACCATGCCGTGGGCATGGTCGGTGTGCAATGTTGGGGATCATTGCATGGGGTAGGGGGGGGCATGACCATGGTGCACCAGGCGTGGCACCAGGTCAGGGTCAGGCTGGCACCTCTCCCCCCCCTATAATAGCTTAATATGCAAAGACCCATTTTCCAGCACAAGACATCCTTTTTGCTGGGGAGACATACTCTTTTTTTCCAACCTAGAGGTCGAATTTTGGCCTGATTTTTTGCAGGGTTGCTTATAAAAATGGGAGCTAGGGGATGAAAAATTTACAGAATTTTTCACCATACCATTTTTTTTTTATAAATTTTCAAAGTGGAAAACCGAAACAATTCCCGAAAAATGGAAAATGGGTCTAGGCATCGAATTTTGAGCTGATATTTTTGCAGGCACACTACTTATATTATTCCCAAGGTGTCCACCAAGTTTCGTGGCATTTCATGAAGGTGGTGATTTTTTATGATTTTTCAACCGAAATCAGGAATATGCGACAGTTCGACGATAAGGAACCTAGGCTACAAATTGATTTTTGACCTGAATTTTTGCAGGCACTCTTGCTATATTATTTCCAGCTTTACCTCCAAATTTCGTTGCA
>JAPCYP010000496.1:0-27687 GCA_035048595.1 Echinosophora koreensis | reverse complement strand
TTATTTTACTAAATCCATTGGATCACGTTATAAAATAAAATAAAAAACCATTGGATAAAGCTGAAAAAAAATTTAAAATTAACAAATTCACTACTGAACCATTTGAATCAAAACAAAATCCATCCCTAACGTTCAGTGTTAATTTCGATTCCCTTACTGAACCCAAATAACTTTTCCTTCATTCAATTTTGTAAAGAAATTATGTGTGTTGTGTTAACAACAGAATCGTGCTATGTGTGTTTGAGTGTGCATGAATAAAGAAGGAAATTGGAAATTGATGTGAACGTGAAAATTACTGGTAGCCATGAGAGCTTTGTGAGAGCCGAAAGGAAATGATGGAACGGAGATGAGCAACAATTTCTTGCACCGCAAGATCAAGAGGAGGAAGAAAAAGTGATTTAGGAGGAGAGATGAGAGAGGGAGAAAGAGAGGAGAGAGACAGGAGAGAGGGGAGAGAATATTTTAAAAGTAATAAAAATATTTAATTTTTAAAATAATTTTTATGGATAGATTGGATATCTATCCGTGGAAAAATTGTTAATGGATGGATTATATGATTTTTTAAAAAATAAATCATGGATGGATTGGATTTTTTTAATACATTTTTAATGGATCATAATATATTGTTTTCAATCCATCTAATAGGATCCGAATAAAAATTTATCCAATCCATCCATTTGCCACCCTTATCTATTCCCACCCCTATGCACGATTATGATTTCAGAAGTTTTTGTGAAAACTTTTACTCTAATTTACATGCACGGGCTACATTCGTTCGTTATTCTAATTGAGTTCATAATAACTGTTGTCTACTATATATAAAATTGTTCAGCTACCATCATTTGTTAAAAGATCCTATAAAATTTGAGGGAAAATTTTGTATGCAAGAAAAACATGCAGCGGAAAATAATATTTCAAGCCCAATCAACCGAAGAGGAGCTATAACAGATAAACACTAACAAACAGAAAGGAACACTGTTGATCCTTACACCTAAACAATTCAATAGACCTACACAGTTAATGCATTATAATGACAATATCAGCGACCAAAACAATCGTCTATAGCCTCTACTGCCTACCCCTTTTAGTGTTACAAGAAGGGCATTTGTATTGCTTAATACTTTCAGCCTTTGCTGGAGTGATCTTCACACACTTCCCATGAAACCATCTCTCACATATGTCACAACATATCCAAAACTCATCAGCACTGTAATCTCCGCCGCAGCTCCCACAAAGGGTTTCACCATGCTCCTCATCCTCCCCATTATCATCAAGTAAATTGGAATTGCTTCGGACATGTCCTTCATTTGATCTCTGCAAAGAAAAGGAGAGTAAGAGACCAAAATATATTGCAAGAAATATAAAAAAAATGTCACGGTCATTAATGTGTGATGTGAAAATCTTCCACCTTTAAGCTGCTCCGGGATTTGCTTCCACTATCTATGGTGGACTTGTCTTTCACAGGTTTCCTTCCCGTTACAACTTCAAAGACAGTTGGCAGATCGTTCATCAGGCTGAATAGACGCTTCCTGTTAACAGTAAATGTGTAAAGTTTTTCCCCTAATGCTTTGAATTAATTACAAATAATACAAGGGGGGACTTCCTAAGAGAAAAATAAGTTCTTTTGTTGGTGGAAAGTGTAGGGGGAGAGGAGGTTGCCAGTTGCTGCAAGATCCTGTGTATGTTACGAGTTGTAAAGGCCTATAATGGTATTTGCAAATGACCTACCAAGGAAGGATCACCAGCAGGAATCAAACGTAAGACATTTGTGTCAACACAGTTCAATCCTACAAGTTCAGTCAACCCTCAATGGCCAAGAGGAGAAAGTTGAGAAAGACTGACAGACAGTGATGTAACAACAAAAGTATCAAAGAAGGCTAAAGAAGAAAGAATTTCCAGTCTACATATTGGGACTGTCTAAGATTTGGTTCAGTAAGCTGTAAAATGTTTTATTTAGAGGCATGATAAATACTTGAAAGAATGATAGTTACACAACTGTCACATCAGTTCACACAACAATGTTTGAGTGTGTGAATTCAGGAGGGACTAAATGCACACAAATTCTGTTATTCTGCCAACTCTGCACCTAGACCAGCCATGTTTCTCCCTTGACTATCTTCTTTTTACTCTAAATCATGCTAAACTATGGCATCGTAAGTATGCCTCAAATCCATCAAATTTTCAGCAAACACTTGGTAACCCCAATCCTAACTAGCTAATATTCTTCATATTCTTTAAAGCACATAAAACATTTATACACACACAAATTATGCACTTTATGATCCAAAGACCTAGATTTACTCCTCTCACCCTCATTAAAATAGTCCTCTCACTTGATACATTCCACATATATATAATTTTGAAAAAGAGTAAAAAAATTGTTCACAGTTGAGTTAATAATCAAATGACAAAACCAACTTAAAGACAACTTAGGCAAAAGTGGAACAAGGGAAGTGATTTCCATGAGACAAATGCAAAAGGGCTACTTGAGATGCATTTTTCTGTCAGTGAAAAAAGAAAAATTTTACCGAAACACAGATATAAGGAGGATAGGACAGCCAATCCTCACAAAAGAAAGTAAAAAAGGAGGGAGAAAAATCAAGTCACAGTTAATTAAACGGAGTCCTCCAATATCTCTTAATTGTTTCCCAAAGAGACACACACCGATGGAAGAACTGAATTCGCAATAAGATTCATAACTGATGCCTAAGAATCACAAGGTCATCACTCATGCATCACCAAACCAAATATACTAGAGAGTAATCCTTCATAATGGTTTCTGAATTATGATCTAGCAAAAAGATAGGGTTATAATATAAGTCATCTAGAAAACATTATGTTACTCAACATGCAGTATTTTCAAATTTGAATCAGAAGCAAATGGATGAGAAGCATATATATCCCACAACCATAAGACAGGCATTTTCAGAATTAAGAGATATATTAATGCACCAAAAAAAAATCCTTCAGAAGCTAGTGCTTCCTTCCGTATAATTAAATTCTGATTAGAAAAACATATAGAGCAACAACATAATAATACCTCTCATTTCTATTTAGCCGGGCACCAAAGTAGAATGCCACAGAGTTCAACCAGCAATCACTGTGCACAGCAACCAATGAAAGCCAGTCTCTACGGTTCATCCCATCTCTAGCAAAATTGATCCCCAGCACTGGTTCCGGAAGTTCTGGCGGAACTTCCTCAGCTGGTAGAGAAACCTCCCATGCCTCATTGGGGTGCCCATACAAGCACAGGTTCTCTTTCTCTGAAAGGCAACAAACAAAACATCTCGCAGTCAATGCAATTTGAACCGAAATGCGTAACAATCATGCAACTCCAATTCCAATTTCAATTATTTTACCACTTCAAACTTTCAATTTCAGTTTCCATTCAGCATTCCACTAGAACACAAGTTCTCTTTATCTACACTGAAGTCTACGTAGAGACGCATTAATCATCTTGTAATCAAAGCAATTTGATCGAATGAGTAACAATCATGCAATTCCAATTCCGGTTCTAATTTCACTACTTCATCACACTTGAATTACAATTACAATTACAATTACAATCCCAATTTCCATTCAGCATTCCACTGGAACTGAATTCTACAGGGAGACGCATCAATCATCTTGTAATCAATGCAATTTGAATCGAAAAGAGTAACAATCGTGCAATTCCAATTCCAATTTCACTAATACATCACACTTGAATTACAATTTCAATTCCAATTCCAATTCCAATTCCAATCCCAATTTCAATTCACCATTCCAAGGGAACACGACGTAAACAACATCGATGGATAGTAAAAAAGATAAAGAAAAAGAACATTACCTGGATCGCAAAGGGAATAGAACTCATCGACATCTGAGAAGAACAAAGGAGAATGGAATGCATCAAAATTCAAATAGCATCCGAATTTAGGGTTTTAAAGAAGGGGGAAAAGGAGATGGAGGGTTACCGTGGGTGAGGGCACGAAGGAGAGCAGTGCGTCGAGCGGAGTAGTCCTTGAAGATCTCTTCGACGGAGCGTGGACTCGACGACATGGAAGCCATTAGAACCCACTCACATGCATGAGGGACGCAAAAAACTCGCTATCTCACGATGATACCCCGCAACTATTTATATCAATTATTTTCCTCATTTAATAACATAATTTTAATTAAATAAATATTATTGTTTTATTTTAATATGGGTTAAATTTAATTAAATAATAAGAAAAATGCTAACTAGTATCCTAACTTAATGTAAAATTTTCAAGGTAACACAAAAGCTGCTTTTTGTAGCTTATAGTCAAAACCACTTTTGAAGACAAAATCAATTCTACCTGACAGTAATCAAATACCTCATTTCTACCAATATCACATTTGACAGGAAGTAAAATCAATTCTGGAGGTTTCTAATGTCAAACCAAACATACACTTAGAGAACCAAAAGTGCAATTAAACTTTAGGATCATGCTAAGTTGCTAACCAATGCAATTAAACTTTAGGATCATGTTAAGTTGCTAACCAATGCCCTTTAAGAAATGTAAAAGGGAAAATGTTTCATTAAAAAATTAAGTATATCATTTTTTTTCAAGGATATTAGTTAAGAAATCTGAAAGAAGCAAGATTTTATTGGAAAATTAAGTATATTATTTCTTCAAATATTAAATACATCAATTTCTAACAAAAACTTTCTTTTTTAAATTTCTTAACCAGTGTTATTAGTTAACATTCTCCTTCTTCTAAATATTAAATACACAAGTTTCTATTAAAAAAAAATATTTCTTGATTCCGTGACGAATGTTCTTAGGCATTATGACACTAGCCAATAGTTACTAATCAGCGTTCTCCTAAATGTTATTATTACTTGGTTTATAAGAATTGCTTTTCTTCTTTTGCTTCTTTTTAGGTTAATAAAGCACAATATTGGATATTATGACAGTTCAAATTCAAACCATCTTAGCAAAAGTAAACAAAAATACATATTTAAATTTGAATTGGGTTTGTAATGTAATTATTTTTAAAAAAAATACGTAGATAACATTTTAATAGATATATTCTGTAAAATGAGTTTTACCAGATATTTATTAAACTTATATCGTGTGTTATGCGTAGATGAACTGGTGAACTACAACTAGTTGTGAATTAGTGTTTTCCAACGAGAAGAAGAGGATGTTCGCGCCACAAAGATCTCCAAGAGCACACTTGCAAACAAACCTAGGAGAAGATTTCCATATTACGTTATTTACTTATTTTACTACATCATCTACAGATGAAGAGGGAGACAGGGGAGAGCGTGGAATGGGGAGAAATGTCATGAAATTCAGTGCGTTCTTTCTTCTTGTAAAGGGGCAAAAAAAAAAAAATCCTACGGTTTGCAATGAAATTTCATGATCAAATCACAAAACATACAAAATCTATTCATCAGTATATATATTAATCAATTACATCAAGCAACCACAACTTCTGATTCTAATATGCTAGGAGGATAATCACACAAAGCACTAGCTGCAGATTACATAATATACACAATTACACAACCTAGAAAAAGAAACCCAAGAAAATAATAGGACTGAAGGATAAATAGTTTCACTATATGCTAAGCTAAATTATGCATCCAGATAGAAAGGACAACATTTTCTTGTAGGATTTCAGTCTAATATAATCCTTGGGGGAAGGTATACACTTGAAGCTTGCTCCAGACATGTACCAAGTTTCACAATGGAACTAGCAGTGAGGTTGTACCTTCTCTGTATTTCTATAAACCCTTCACAGAGAACTTGTTCCACCCAGTTCTCCACCTCTGTATCCCTGTCTGAGATATATGCAGCTGCAAGCAATTGGTCCATGACTTCGGACTGGATCTGTAAGGCACACTCAGATCCAAGAATTTTGTTGAACTTATTTCTGATCACTTTCAACACTCTATCTGCAAGTGCATCAAAATCATAAGGTTTAAAAACAACCGTTTCATCAACCTGATCATACAAATCTTGCAACCAAAGGTTTTGGTTCTCAGTTGAAGCACGTTCAGAGTTTCCATCATCCGTTTGTTGCAGTTCATTCTCTTCAGCTGGTAGATTCAAATCTAAAAGCCAATTCGACGATGTATGCGCCCTTTTCGCCGTATCTGAGATTAAGTGCCGACCATGAAGTTCACTGTCACCAATCAACTTCCGTTTGTTTATGAAAATTAGATTGGGAATGGCATCTATTGAACTGTCAGCAACACTGATGCTTTGGCTTCTCATGTCTCCAATCACATGTTCCACTTTTATCTTGATAGCTCCCCCTTTTGCCCTTAGTATACTTTCCTCAGAATAGTTGGAAGATTCCCTTGATGGCATCAAATTATTTCGGTAACCTGAGACAGAAGTCACAAATATTGCATTGTTTAAACTAACTTCTCGTCCATGTGAGTCTGTAATTTTTCCTGTCTTGATGGCTTGAGACAAACAACTTTGAGTTACCATATCCGCCTTGTCTATATTTTCAAGGAAAACCACAGACAAGGGTTTCTTGCAATATTCCCTAGTAATAAATCAATAGTAGTCTTCCCTCTGAATTTCACATTGCCTCCTTTCATTTCTTTAGAACTTAGATCAACAAAAAAAGCTTTCCCGGCTTCCATACAAAAACTCAGCTAGAGAAACAGCAATTTTCTTTTTACCATACCTATCAGGTCCCACAAAATTCATCCATATGTCCCCCTCTGAATTGATCCATGGTGTTTAACCCCTTTTGTTGAACCAGAAACTATTGTTTTGATGATAACACGTAAGGCTTCATCTTGCCAGCTTACCTCCTTCGAAAGAGCTTCAAAAAGAATTTTGGGATTCCTTGCATCAACTTGTCCACAGTAGTCAAAACTTAAGCAGGATGAAGACTGAGATTGATGCTTCAAGGTATTCCCATCAGCCAAATTAAAGTCTGAAGAAAATCCACTTGGGATTTCCTTTGGAGGCTCCATTGTATATTGAGCAGTAGGTTTCTTGGATTTACTGCTGGTAGGCGAAGAGCATATTCCTAAACCCAGATCTGTGGTTACAGAAGTCACAGATGTGGGAGACATTTGACTACCATCACACACACTTGAAATTGAATTGGACATGTTACATGATCTTAGGTCACCTGACTCAAGATCTTCCACTTTCTGGGACATCTCTGAAAGTTTTGAAGTATATTTCTCTTGTTTTGCCTTGAAAATCACAGGAAAAGGACTGCTTGATTGTGATGTAGACATCATTTGCACACCAACAGGTACCTGGGAGTTGAAATTGATGTATTCACTAGGTGATTTGTCTGTAATTTTGCTGCTGTGGTTGTCGGCATCTTCTTTTTGTTGTCAGTGCAATGAGAACCCACAGCAGTGGTACAAGTATTTGCATCAGGGAATCTCTGGTGCAGATGCTGGCATATCTTGCCCAAGTTCTTATGACATGGCGGAGATTCACTACTATCCAGCAAAACACCAACATCTTTGGTCTGCACTGAATGGAAAGAGTGGTTTTTACACAAACATAATGAAGAGGACTTCCTTGATAAAGAATAAGTCAACTATCAGATGATGCGCTATACAATTCACACAGGATTTGTAAGGATGTCTTATAGGACATGAAGGTCGATTCATTATATGCTAATTTACCAACTAACAAAACAAGAGCAAATAGAATAGATTAGAATGCTGCAAGATTACAAATGCTAATGTGAGGAATTTGATTTCACAGGCGCGGTCAGAAAGACAGAACCTGAAATTTGTACAACAACTTGATTTTTCTCTTTTCACATGCAATAATTATCAGTTCCGCGAAAGTAGGAAGAAAATAAAAATGCATGAATCTGTCAATTGTCGGCCCATTTCAAACATTTCTTCATCAATGAAATTTTATAAAACAAATTATGCATCACAAAACAGTAGAGCAAAACATTGTTATTGTTTATCATATAACTTGTCATAATGCATGTTGCATTTCGGAACAAAAACCAATGGTTCAATTTTCAATGATCTACCGTTAATATTACTAGGATGACATATGTCAAGAAAAATAAAAGAGCTAGTCAATATTTTTAAAGCCTTTAAAAACACGTGTTACTGGGCCGACCAGTTAATTTTAGGGAAAGATAAGCTAGTACTTTCAAGAATTGCTTAATGATTGGTTTCACTCCAATTGTGCACAGGCATGTTTTAGGGTGGAGAAAGGAAGTAAGTCAATTTCCCAAATCAAAGATTGCCTTTAAATCTAGTTTCTTTAAAATTTCTCCATTTGGGATTGGTAAATAACTGCATTCAAGAAAAAATACCACATCTTATATCCAACAAATTTAGTATGAATTTAAGGGATCTATCTTTGTGCTACACACCTTGGCATTCAATCCTTTTGCTGTGCCAAATTCTGCAATCTGCAACCATGGAGGTAAGTTAGATTGATATGGAACAGCAACTGAAGCAGAAAATCTTTCCTTTGAAGCAGCAGGGACTTCTTGCCCACACCTTTCACCACATTGATGACAGGGGGGAACACAATAAAATGAGCTATTTAGTGGACCTTTCAAATCAGAAGGTGAAGAAAAAAATCCACCAAATGGTACAAATGAATCCATTAAGCTGTAAAGGAAAAAAAAAAAACAGTTAGACAAAATCGTGAAAAACTAATTACTATGTGAAAGAAGAAGTGTTCACATCCATTTTCATTCATAATAACAAAAAAGTGATCATCATAGAAACAACTTCTGGTACAGAACATCCAAACTATGTGCTCTCAGATGCCAGCATGTAAATTACCAGAAGACAATATACCAGTGCTTTGACAGCAACAAAGAACCCTATTTAATGGAATCACAATATGTAAAATGGTTGCCATTAGGGTGCAAATGAGCAGAGCTATTCGTGAAGTATTCGAGCTCGGCTCATTAAATACTCTTCCAGATTAAATAAATTAGCTAAAACTTGAAGTTAGACTTGATTATTTAAAGGAGCCAAGCTCAAGCTTTATAAGCTCGACATTAATTGCTTGCCAATAACTCGTATAATGGATTATGAATGCAAAATTATATTATATTTCTATTTTTATTTCATCTTCTGGTATAAAGATAGAGGGTGGGCCCCGGCGCAATGGTAAGGTTGTTGTCTTGTGACCTGGAGACAGAGGTTCAAATCTTGGAAACAAGTCAAACAACCTCTCCACTTGCGGGGGTAAGACTGCATACATCTACCCTCCTCAGACCTCACTGGGTGGTAGCATCGTGCACTAGGCTGCCCTGCTTCTAGTATAACGATGTTTGTTAAAAATTAAATTAATAAGCTAAAAAATAACTCAAAAGAAACTTGACAAAAGAGAAAACAATCCAGCAATAAATGAACTAAATGAGCCAAACTAAGCTTCATATATTTAAGCAAGTCAAGCTCAAACTTTAAATTTGGCTCATTTGAATAAATGAGCCAAGTTTAGGCAACCCATTTTGTTTTTACGAGTCAAGCCTGAGCGGTGCTCGACTTTTTCTTAACTCGTTTATACCCATAGTTGTCATCAAACTTACGTTAAAAACTCAAAGCCAGGAAAGAAGGAGGTATCAATAGGGAGGGGCTGTTGCTTATATTATATTTAGAGAGAGAAATTACATCATAAAAGAGAAGAAATGTTAAATCCAGCATATGATACCGCAAGTAATCAAGTATCACTAAACAAATAAAACTGAAGGAGGGGGAAATAAAGATGCCTCCAAAGGAGAATTTCATGGAAGAACAGTAGAATAATTTCCCACTCGTCTTAAATCTCATGCTATTATCATACAAACAAACACGGTGGTATGCAATTTAATAAATTATAAGCCTTCACACAACTTCAAATATGAAATCTCCAGAGGACAATTCTACCAAAAAGGGATAATAACCATACACCATCCTATACATAGATAAACATTATATTAAACTATAGAACTGAAAATACTTAAATTAACAAAGACTCGCTTATGAAAAAGACAAAAAAAAAATAAAAAAAAAATCAAGTTAAGATACACAAATTAACTAGGCGACTGAACTTCATAATAAGATATATATATATATATATATATATATATATATATATTAAAAAATGATAACAAATAAATATATATATATATACGGACAAACATTTGACAACAAAGTCCTAGGAATGAACGAATTTTAACAAAAAATGGAACTTCACTACATTTAGAAGAAAAACATAGATATAAAACAAAAACACCATATGCTTTCTGATCACAATTTATACAAGAGACCTAGGAATGAAAAACAGATTAGAGACATGAATCAGCAGAAAAATAAGAGTATTAATTCACCTTGACCTGGGTCTCTGATATGATTGAAGATAAGTGATAGGTAGAAGCTGCAAGTCCCAATCTTTCTCAACAGAAGGAAACCTACCACAAATTTCAAGTAACTCTCATAGCTAGCCACAGCACCCATCAACCAAAACTTATCACAATGAACCTTCAACAACTTCCCCAATTCCCCAACCACATACCTCACACCATCATCATCATCATCATTCACAATAAAACCCTTCAAATCCCCAAAATTCACCACCACACCTGGTCCCACACCTTTCTCCACCATTAACTCAACCTCTTCAAACCTCTTCCTCATAACCTCAGCTCCACAGTTCCCTGAAACGAACTCAACGACGTCGTTTTCAACACAAACCACCTTCAACCCACACAACTCCACCGGCAGTTGTTCACCTCTCTCCACGGCTCCGGTGAAGCTCTTCAGCGCGTCCTTCGCACACGCGCCGAGAAGCAGGGGATTCTTCCCCCTGCTCCGAACGAGAACCTCCCCGATCCTCTTGAAATTCTCCGAGCCCCCGTCGCCGGAGAACGGGAAACTGAAGCTCCGGCGAATCAACGGCGGTGGAGGAGGAGGCGGTTGGTTTTCCGGAGGGAGGTTACAGAGGAAGACGGGAGGTGCTCGATAACGGAGTGGACGGAGTACGGCGAGCTTGATTTCGGAGCTCCGAAAACCCGCTTCGGCGAAGACCCGACTCACGACCGGGTCGTCCAAGATAGACAAAACGAAATGCCGGAGCTCCACTTTCAAAGCCGAAACGGAAAACGGTTGCGTTTGGTTGAGGTTGTTGAGATGGTTGTAGAGATGGTAGTTATCAGGGTGGCGTCGTTGGTTAGCTTGTGAGCGTTTGATAGCGGCCATGAGTGAATTCGAGATAGGAGGTTCACCGGCGGTTGTGGTGGCGGCGGTGGTGGTGGTGGTGGAAGGGGTTCGGTCGAGGGAGACGGAGAGAGAGAGGTCTAGGGCTTTGAATTGAAGGCGAGGGGAGTAGGCGGAGTTGCGGGCGGGAGCAGGCGTCACGGAGGAGGGAGGAGGAAGGGAGGGAGAGGAGGGCGGAGACGGCGTGGAGGGAGGTGGTTTGAGCGTGGCCGCGGCGGCGGGCGACGGCGACGGCTTCGTCGAGGGCGAGGGATGCTTCTTGGGTTAAGCATTGTCTGGCTACTGCCACCGGCGTTGGCATCGGAACGTGGAATTATGAGAGAGAAAAAAAGGGAAATAATTAAATTGGGATTTAAAAAGGGAAAATAAAATTTGGGAGGAGGAGGGAGAGGGAGGCGTTGATTTTGGTTTTTTGGGTGGTGAAGTTACCTTATTGGGAAAAAACAATATAGTTTTTTTGTTAGATTTGGTAGATTTGTGTTGGGGAGTGTGTGTGTGAGTGATGAATGAAGAAGCGACTCGTTAATTTGCATTTTGCATTGCATTATATAAATATAATAATAATGGTGGGGAGACTGAGGAGTAAGAAGAAAGTGTGTGGCGATGATGGGATATGAAAATGGAGGGACCTACTCAAGAGTCAACAGTGTGAATTCACGAGGAATATTGAGGTGACGTTTGAACGAGGTTATTTAAGTTCCTTTTGACTTATCTGATGACATATGCTCGTATACAGTGTATTTGACAGAGCTTATAAAAGTAACTCATGTCATCCCATAAGGAGTTTTTGACTTATTTTCATAAGTCACTGGAACAAGCTTATGGAATTTTAACAAGTGCTTATGACCTGTCTGTGTTTCCCTCCTTCGAATCCTCTACTGCCCCTTTCTTCATAAGATATCATGCGATAAGATCTTATGTGATAAGCTATTAATTAAGTTGTTTACCCAAACACGGCCTGAATTCATGAGAAATACTCTTATGAATTTAATTTTGGTATATTATTCCAATGAGTCTTGCTAACCAGTATCTTAAGAACATTGATTAAGGAATCCATAAAAAACAAGTTTTTCCTAAAACGCTAAGTGTGTGTGCTTGGTTTTATGTTAGAAATCTCCAGAATTTATTTTGCCCTCTATCAAATGTGATTTTAGTAAAAATGAGATGTTTGGTTAGTGACAGGTAAAATTGATTTCGCTTGCAGAAGCGATTCTGACTAGAAGCTACAAAAAGTAGCTTTTGAGTTGAGTTGAAAAAATTATACTAAATTTTACTTCAAACTTGCTTTCAAAATAAAAGAACATAATATCACTTGACTTCAAACTAATTCTAACAACAATCAATTACATTCAAAATCATCTTTATCAAACTATCATCTAAACACACACTAATTATTTACCTTCTCAAATATTAAATTAAAACACTTTCCAATAAAAGGTTTCTTATTTTAGTTCCTTAGGGGACTAGTTAGCATTCTCCTATTCGTATTTAATTTTTGAAGAATGCTAGCGATCTAAAAAAAAGTCTTTATGAAAAATGTATATTTATTGTTTTGAAAAGTATTATGTTTAGTACTACCTCCGATCCCCTGTATAAGAAACAAAACCCTAAAACACATAGATCAATGAAATGTATTGAAATGAGTTAATTGTAATTAATACTTGTATAAATTTCCAAAAACACCCATTTTAATTTTAATTAATATTTTGATGGCCTATAATTAATGACACTAATTAATAAGGGTAATATTGGAAATTAGTATTTAATATATGTGAAAATTGATACATGTTTCTTATAATTTAGACCAAAAAAAGTAGTCTGTTTCTTATATTATGAATCGAAAGTAGTATTCATTAATTAGTGTCCTTAAAACACGAGTTAACAAGATCCTATTTTTTTTTGTATTACGTGAGTAGTTATTATAAAAGTAAAACATTTTTTATAATTTAATAATAGATGATTAATTGTCTGTGTATAATGACGTGATATGACTAAATTATATTTTCTTTATCTATAATTTTTTTTGATTAATTCTTTATCTATAATTTTGTTTTTCATTTTTATTATTAAGTGTATAATATTTTAATTTAGTTAGATAAATATTATATTATTATAACTAAACTAAAATATATATTTTTAGAATCCTTCCACTCATGATTAATAAGATTAAGGTTTAGGGTTTAGGGTTTAATTATATAGATAAAGAATTCAGTGGTCGAACTCGAAACTATACGTTTATAGATAAAAATTATAGATAAAGAATTATAGATAAAAATTAATTTAGTCATAATAACATTAATTCATTTTTATTATTATGACTAAATTAATTTTCTCCAACATTAATTTTTTAAAATAAATAATTCAGTGGTTGAACTCGAAACTACACGTTTAAAGTTTCAAATCTTTTTCACTTAGACTAATATACGTCAGTAAATTAAAATATTCTTAATGATACAAATCAAATTACTTTATTACTCAATATATTTAAATTATATGTATATAATTTATTAGTTAATTATAAATAATTTCATTTTGTTCCCATATATTTATATTTCTTTTTTCACTTGAACTAATATACGTCAGTAAATTAAAATATTCTTAATGATACAAAATGAAATTATTTATAATTAACTAGTAAATTATATATACATATAATTTAAATACATTGAGTAATAAAATAATTTGATTTGTATCATTAAGAATATTTTAATTTACTGACGTATATTAGTTCAAGTGAAAAAAGAAATATAAATATATGGGAACAAAATGAAATTATTTATAATTAACTAATAAATTATATACATATAATTTAAATATATTGAGTAATAAAGTAATTTGATTTGTATCATTAAGAATATTTTAATTTACTGACGTATATTAGTCTAAGTGAAAAAGATTTGAAACTTTAAACGTGTAGTTTCGAGTTCAACCACTGAATTATTTATTTTAAAAAATTAATGTTGGAGAAAATTAATTTAGTCATAATAATAAAAATGAATTAATGTTATTATGACTAAATTAATTTTTATCTATAATTCTTTATCTATAATTTTTATCTATAAACGTATAGTTTCGAGTTCGACCACTGAATTCTTTATCTATATAATTAAACCCTAAACCCTAAACCTTAATCTTATTAATCATGAGTGGAAGGATTCTAAAAATATATATTTTAGTTTAGTTATAATAATAATAATATTTATCTAACTAAATTAAAATATTATACACTTAATAATAAAAATGAAAAACAAAATTATAGATAAAGAATTAATCAAAAAAAATTATAGATAAAGAAAATATAATTTAGTCATATCACGTCATTATACACAGACAATTAATCATCTATTATTAAATTATAAAAAATGTTTTACTTTTATAATAACTACTCACGTAATACAAAAAAAAATAGGATCTTGTTAACTCGTGTTTTAAGGACACTAATTAATGAATACTACTTTCGATTCATAATATAAGAAACAGACTACTTTTTTTGGTCTAAATTATAAGAAACATGTATCAATTTTCACATATATTAAATACTAATTTCCAATATTACCCTTATTAATTAGTGTCATTAATTATAGGCCATCAAAATATTAATTAAAATTAAAATGGGTGTTTTTGGAAATTTATACAAGTATTAATTACAATTAACTCATTTCAATACATTTCATTGATCTATGTGTTTTAGGGTTTTGTTTCTTATACAGGGGATCGGAGGTAGTACTAAACATAATACTTTTCAAAACAATAAATATACATTTTTCATAAAGACTTTTTTTAGATCGCTAGCATTCTTCAAAAATTAAATACGAATAGGAGAATGCTAACCAGTCCCCTAAGGAACTAAAATAAGAAACCTTTTATTGGAAAGTGTTTTAATTTAATATTTTGAGAAGGTAAATAATTAGTGTGTGTTTAGATGATAGTTTGATAAAGATGATTTTGAATGTAATTGATTTGGTTAGAATTAGTTTGAAGTCAAGTGATATTATGTTCTTTTATTTTGAAAGCAAGTTTGAAGTAAAATTTAGTATAATTTTTTCAACTCAACTCAAAAGCTACTTTTTGTAGCTTCTAGTCAGAATCGCTTCTGCAAGCGAAATCAATTTTACCTGTCACTAACCAAACATCTCATTTTTACTAAAATCACATTTGATAGAGGGCAAAATAAATTCTGGAGATTTCTAACATAAAACCAAGCACACACACTTAGCGTTTTAGGAAAAACTTGTTTTTTATGGATTCCTTAATCAATGTTCTTAAGATACTGGTTAGCAAGACTCATTGGAATAATATACCAAAATTAAATTCATAAGAGTATTTCTCATGAATTCAGGCCGTGTTTGGGTAAACAACTTAATTAAGAGCTTATCACATAAGATCTTATCGCATGATATCTTATGAAGAAAGGGGCAGTAGAGGATTCGAAGGAGGGAAACACAGACAGGTCATAAGCACTTGTTAAAATTCCATAAGCTTGTTCCAGTGACTTATGAAAATAAGTCAAAAACTCCTTATGGGATGACATGAGTTACTTTTATAAGCTCTGTCAAATACACTGTATACAAGCATATGTCATCAGATAAGTCAAAAGGAACTTAAATAACCTCGTTCAAACGTCACCTCAATATTCCTCGTGAATTCACACTGTTGACTCTTGAGTAGGTCCCTCCATTTTCATATCCCATCATCGCCACACACTTTCTTCTTACTCCTCAGTCTCCCCACCATTATTATTATATTTATATAATGCAATGCAAAATGCAAATTAACGAGTCGCTTCTTCATTCATCACTCACACACACACTCCCCAACACAAATCTACCAAATCTAACATAAAAAACTATATTGTTTTTTCCCAATAAGGTAACTTCACCCACCCAAAAAACCAAAATCAACGCCTCCCTCTCCCTCCTCCTCCCAAATTTTATTTTCCCTCTTTTATTAAATCCCAATTTAATTATTTCCCTTTTTTTCTCTCTCATAATTCCACGTTCCGATGCCAACGCCGGTGGCAGTAGCCAGACAATGCTTAACCCAAGAAGCATCCCTCGCCCTCGACGAAGCCGTCGCCGTCGCCCGCCGCCGCGGCCACGCTCAAACCACCTCCCTCCACGCCGTCTCCGCCCTCCTCTCCCTCCCTTCCTCCTCCCTCCTCCGTGACGCCTGCTCCCGCGCCCGCAACTCCGCCTACTCCCCTCGCCTTCAATTCAAAGCCCTAGACCTCTCTCTCTCCGTCTCCCTCGACCGAACCCCTTCCACCACCACCACCACCGCCGCCACCACAACCGCCGGTGAACCTCCTATCTCGAATTCACTCATGGCCGCTATCAAACGCTCACAAGCTAACCAACGACGCCACCCTGATAACTACCATCTCTACAACCATCTCAACAACCTCAACCAAACGCAACCGTTTTCCGTTTCGGCTTTGAAAGTGGAGCTCCGGCATTTCGTTTTGTCTATCTTGGACGACCCGGTCGTGAGTCGGGTCTTCGCCGAAGCGGGTTTTCGGAGCTCCGAAATCAAGCTCGCCGTACTCCGTCCACTCCGTTATCGAGCACCTCCCGTCTTCCTCTGTAACCTCCCTCCGGAAAACCAACCGCCTCCTCCTCCACCGCCGTTGATTCGCCGGAGCTTCAGTTTCCCGTTCTCCGGCGACGGGGGCTCGGAGAATTTCAAGAGGATCGGGGAGGTTCTCGTTCGGAGCAGGGGGAAGAATCCCCTGCTTCTCGGCGCGTGTGCGAAGGACGCGCTGAAGAGCTTCACCGGAGCCGTGGAGAGAGGTGAACAACTGCCGGTGGAGTTGTGTGGGTTGAAGGTGGTTTGTGTTGAAAACGACGTCGTTGAGTTCGTTTCAGGGAACTGTGGAGCTGAGGTTATGAGGAAGAGGTTTGAAGAGGTTGAGTTAATGGTGGAGAAAGGTGTGGGACCAGGTGTGGTGGTGAATTTTGGGGATTTGAAGGGTTTTATTGTGAATGATGATGATGATGATGGTGTGAGGTATGTGGTTGGGGAATTGGGGAAGTTGTTGAAGGTTCATTGTGATAAGTTTTGGTTGATGGGTGCTGTGGCTAGCTATGAGAGTTACTTGAAATTTGTGGGTAGGTTTCCTTCTGTTGAGAAAGATTGGGACTTGCAGCTTCTACCTATCACTTATCTTCAATCATATCAGAGACCCAGGTCAAGGTGAATTAATACTCTTATTTTTCTGCTGATTCATGTCTCTAATCTGTTTTTCATTCCTAGGTCTCTTGTATAAATTGTGATCAGAAAGCATATGGTGTTTTTGTTTTATATCTATGTTTTTCTTCTAAATGTAGTGAAGTTCCATTTTTTTGTTAAAATTCGTTCATTCCTAGGACTTTGTTGTCAAATGTTTGTCCGTATATATATATATATATTTATTTGTTATCATTTTTTAATATATATATATATATATATATCTTATTATGAAGTTCAGTCGCCTAGTTAATTTGTGTATCTTAACTTGATTTTTTTTTTATTTTTTTTTTGTCTTTTTCATAAGCGAGTCTTTGTTAATTTAAGTATTTTCAGTTCTATAGTTTAATATAATGTTTATCTATGTATAGGATGGTGTATGGTTATTATCCCTTTTTGGTAGAATTGTCCTCTGGAGATTTCATATTTGAAGTTGTGTGAAGGCTTATAATTTATTAAATTGCATACCACCGTGTTTGTTTGTATGATAATAGCATGAGATTTAAGACGAGTGGGAAATTATTCTACTGTTCTTCCATGAAATTCTCCTTTGGAGGCATCTTTATTTCCCCCTCCTTCAGTTTTATTTGTTTAGTGATACTTGATTACTTGCGGTATCATATGCTGGATTTAACATTTCTTCTCTTTTTATGATGTAATTTCTCTTCTCTAAATATAATATAAGCAACAGCCCCTCCCTATTGATACCTCCTTCTTTCCTGGCTTTGAGTTTTTAACGTAAGTTTGATGACAACTATGGGTATAAACGAGTTAAGAAAAAGTCGAGCACCGCTCAGGCTTGACTCGTAAAAAACAAAATGGGTTGCCTAAACTTGGCTCATTTATTCAAATGAGCCAAATTTAAAGTTTGAGCTTGACTTGCTTAAATATATGAAGCTTAGTTTGGCTCATTTAGTTCATTTATTGCTGGATTGTTTTCTCTTTTGTCAAGTTTCTTTTGAGTTATTTTTTAGCTTATTAATTTAATTTTTAACAAACATCGTTATACTAGAAGCAGGGCAGCCTAGTGCACGATGCTACCACCCAGTGAGGTCTGAGGAGGGTAGATGTATGCAGTCTTACCCCCGCAAGTGGAGAGGTTGTTTGACTTGTTTCCAAGATTTGAACCTCTGTCTCCAGGTCACAAGACAACAACCTTACCATTGCGCCGGGGCCCACCCTCTATCTTTATACCAGAAGATGAAATAAAAATAGAAATATAATATAATTTTGCATTCATAATCCATTATACGAGTTATTGGCAAGCAATTAATGTCGAGCTTATAAAGCTTGAGCTTGGCTCCTTTAAATAATCAAGTCTAACTTCAAGTTTTAGCTAATTTATTTAATCTGGAAGAGTATTTAATGAGCCGAGCTCGAATACTTCACGAATAGCTCTGCTCATTTGCACCCTAATGGCAACCATTTTACATATTGTGATTCCATTAAATAGGGTTCTTTGTTGCTGTCAAAAGCACTGGTATATTGTCTTCTGGTAATTTACATGCTGGCATCTGAGAGCACATAGTTTGGATGTTCTGTACCAGAAGTTGTTCTATGATGATCACTTTTTTGTTATTATGAATGAAAATGGATGTGAACACTTCTTCTTTCACATAGTAATTAGTTTTTCACGATTTTGTCTAACTGTTTTTTTTTTTTCCTTTACAGCTTAATGGATTCATTTGTACCATTTGGTGGATTTTTTTCTTCACCTTCTGATTTGAAAGGTCCACTAAATAGCTCATTTTATTGTGTTCCCCCCTGTCATCAATGTGGTGAAAGGTGTGGGCAAGAAGTCCCTGCTGCTTCAAAGGAAAGATTTTCTGCTTCAGTTGCTGTTCCATATCAATCTAACTTACCTCCATGGTTGCAGATTGCAGAATTTGGCACAGCAAAAGGATTGAATGCCAAGGTGTGTAGCACAAAGATAGATCCCTTAAATTCATACTAAATTTGTTGGATATAAGATGTGGTATTTTTTCTTGAATGCAGTTATTTACCAATCCCAAATGGAGAAATTTTAAAGAAACTAGATTTAAAGGCAATCTTTGATTTGGGAAATTGACTTACTTCCTTTCTCCACCCTAAAACATGCCTGTGCACAATTGGAGTGAAACCAATCATTAAGCAATTCTTGAAAGTACTAGCTTATCTTTCCCTAAAATTAACTGGTCGGCCCAGTAACACGTGTTTTTAAAGGCTTTAAAAATATTGACTAGCTCTTTTATTTTTCTTGACATATGTCATCCTAGTAATATTAACGGTAGATCATTGAAAATTGAACCATTGGTTTTTGTTCCGAAATGCAAACATGCATTATGACAAGTTATATGATAAACAATAACAATGTTTTGCTCTACTGTTTTGTGATGCATAATTTGTTTTATAAAATTTCATTGATGAAGAAATGTTTGAAATGGGCCGACAATTGACAGATTCATGCATTTTTATTTTCTTCCTACTTTCGCGGAACTGATAATTATTGCATGTGAAAAGAGAAAAATCAAGTTGTTGTACAAATTTCAGGTTCTGTCTTTCTGACCGCGCCTGTGAAATCAAATTCCTCACATTAGCATTTGTAATCTTGCAGCATTCTAATCTATTCTATTTGCTCTTGTTTTGTTAGTTGGTAAATTAGCATATAATGAATCGACCTTCATGTCCTATAAGACATCCTTACAAATCCTGTGTGAATTGTATAGCGCATCATCTGATAGTTGACTTATTCTTTATCAAGGAAGTCCTCTTCATTATGTTTGTGTAAAAACCACTCTTTCCATTCAGTGCAGACCAAGATGTTGGTGTTTTGCTGGATAGTAGTGAATCTCCGCCATGTCATAAGAACTTGGGCAAGATATGCCAGCATCTGCACCAGAGATTCCCTGATGCAAATACTTGTACCACTGCTGTGGGTTCTCATTGCACTGACAACAAAAAAGAAGATGCCGACAACCACAGCAGCAAAATTACAGACAAATCACCTAGTGAATACATCAATTTCAACTCCCAGGTACCTGTTGGTGTGCAAATGATGTCTACATCACAATCAAGCAGTCCTTTTCCTGTGATTTTCAAGGCAAAACAAGAGAAATATACTTCAAAACTTTCAGAGATGTCCCAGAAAGTGGAAGATCTTGAGTCAGGTGACCTAAGATCATGTAACATGTCCAATTCAATTTCAAGTGTGTGTGATGGTAGTCAAATGTCTCCCACATCTGTGACTTCTGTAACCACAGATCTGGGTTTAGGAATATGCTCTTCGCCTACCAGCAGTAAATCCAAGAAACCTACTGCTCAATATACAATGGAGCCTCCAAAGGAAATCCCAAGTGGATTTTCTTCAGACTTTAATTTGGCTGATGGGAATACCTTGAAGCATCAATCTCAGTCTTCATCCTGCTTAAGTTTTGACTACTGTGGACAAGTTGATGCAAGGAATCCCAAAATTCTTTTTGAAGCTCTTTCGAAGGAGGTAAGCTGGCAAGATGAAGCCTTACGTGTTATCATCAAAACAATAGTTTCTGGTTCAACAAAAGGGGTTAAACACCATGGATCAATTCAGAGGGGGGACATATGGATGAATTTTGTGGGACCTGATAGGTATGGTAAAAAGAAAATTGCTGTTTCTCTAGCTGAGTTTTTGTATGGAAGCCGGGAAAGCTTTATTTTTGTTGATCTAAGTTCTAAAGAAATGAAAGGAGGCAATGTGAAATTCAGAGGGAAGACTACTATTGATTTTATTACTAGGGAATATTGCAAGAAACCCTTGTCTGTGGTTTTCCTTGAAAATATAGACAAGGCGGATATGGTAACTCAAAGTTGTTTGTCTCAAGCCATCAAGACAGGAAAAATTACAGACTCACATGGACGAGAAGTTAGTTTAAACAATGCAATATTTGTGACTTCTGTCTCAGGTTACCGAAATAATTTGATGCCATCAAGGGAATCTTCCAACTATTCTGAGGAAAGTATACTAAGGGCAAAAGGGGGAGCTATCAAGATAAAAGTGGAACATGTGATTGGAGACATGAGAAGCCAAAGCATCAGTGTTGCTGACAGTTCAATAGATGCCATTCCCAATCTAATTTTCATAAACAAACGGAAGTTGATTGGTGACAGTGAACTTCATGGTCGGCACTTAATCTCAGATACGGCGAAAAGGGCGCATACATCGTCGAATTGGCTTTTAGATTTGAATCTACCAGCTGAAGAGAATGAACTGCAACAAACGGATGATGGAAACTCTGAACGTGCTTCAACTGAGAACCAAAACCTTTGGTTGCAAGATTTGTATGATCAGGTTGATGAAACGGTTGTTTTTAACCTTATGATTTTGATGCACTTGCAGATAGAGTGTTGAAAGTGATCAGAAATAAGTTCAACAAAATTCTTGGATCTGAGTGTGCCTTACAGATCCAGTCCGAAGTCATGGACCAATTGCTTGCAGCTGCATATATCTCAGACAGGGATACAGAGGTGGAGAACTGGGTGGAACAAGTTCTCTGTGAAGGGTTTATAGAAATACAGAGAAGGTACAACCTCACTGCTAGTTCCATTGTGAAACTTGGTACATGTCTGGAGCAAGCTTCAAGTGTATACCTTCCCCCAAGGATTATGTTAGACTGAAATCCTACAAGAAAATGTTGTCCTTTCTATCTGGATGCATAATTTAGCTTAGCATATAGTGAAACTATTTATCCTTCAGTCCTATTATTTTCTTGGGTTTCTTTTTCTAGGTTGTGTAATTGTGTATATTATGTAATCTGCAGCTAGTGCTTTGTGTGATTATCCTCCTAGCATATTAGAATCAGAAGTTGTGGTTGCTTGATGTAATTGATTAATATATATACTGATGAATAGATTTTGTATGTTTTGTGATTTGATCATGAAATTTCATTGCAAACCGTAGGATTTTTTTTTTTTTGCCCCTTTACAAGAAGAAAGAACGCACTGAATTTCATGACATTTCTCCCCCATTCCACGCTCTCCCCTGTCTCCCTCTTCATCTGTAGATGATGTAGTAAAATAAGTAAATAACGTAATATGGAAATCTTCTCCTAGGTTTGTTTGCAAGTGTGCTCTTGGAGATCTTTGTGGCGCGAACATCCTCTTCTTCTCGTTGGAAAACACTAATTCACAACTAGTTGTAGTTCACCAGTTCACCTACGCATAACACACGATATAAGTTTAATAAATATCTGGTAAAACTCATTTTACAGAATATATCTATTAAAATGTTATCTACGTATTTTTTTTAAAAATAATTACATTACAAACCCAATTCAAATTTAAATATGTATTTTTGTTTACTTTTGCTAAGATGGTTTGAATTTGAACTGTCATAATATCCAATATTGTGCTTTATTAACCTAAAAAGAAGCAAAAGAAGAAAAGCAATTCTTATAAACCAAGTAATAATAACATTTAGGAGAACGCTGATTAGTAACTATTGGCTAGTGTCATAATGCCTAAGAACATTCGTCACGGAATCAAGAAAATATTTTTTTTAATAGAAACTTGTGTATTTAATATTTAGAAGAAGGAGAATGTTAACTAATAACACTGGTTAAGAAATTTAAAAAAGAAAGTTTTTGTTAGAAATTGATGTATTTAATATTTAAAGAAATAATATACTTAATTTTCCAATAAAATCTTGCTTCTTTCAGATTTCTTAACTAATATCCTTGAAAAAAAAATGATATACTTAATTTTTTAATGAAACATTTTCCCTTTTACATTTCTTAAAGGGCATTGGTTAGCAACTTAACATGATCCTAAAGTTTAATTGCATTGGTTAGCAACTTAGCATGATCCTAAAGTTTAATTGCACTTTTGGTTCTCTAAGTGTATGTTTGGTTTGACATTAGAAACCTCCAGAATTGATTTTACTTCCTGTCAAATGTGATATTGGTAGAAATGAGGTATTTGATTACTGTCAGGTAGAATTGATTTTGTCTTCAAAAGTGGTTTTGACTATAAGCTACAAAAAGCAGCTTTTGTGTTACCTTGAAAATTTTACATTAAGTTAGGATACTAGTTAGCATTTTTCTTATTATTTAATTAAATTTAACCCATATTAAAATAAAACAATAATAATTTATTTAATTAAAATTATGTTATTAAATGAGGAAAATAATTGATATAAATAGTTGCGGGGTATCATCGTGAGATAGCGAGTTTTTTGCGTCCCTCATGCATGTGAGTGGGTTCTAATGGCTTCCATGTCGTCGAGTCCACGCTCCGTCGAAGAGATCTTCAAGGACTACTCCGCTCGACGCACTGCTCTCCTTCGTGCCCTCACCCACGGTAACCCTCCATCTCCTTTTCCCCCTTCTTTAAAACCCTAAATTCGGATGCTATTTGAATTTTGATGCATTCCATTCTCCTTTGTTCTTCTCAGATGTCGATGAGTTCTATTCCCTTTGCGATCCAGGTAATGTTCTTTTTCTTTATCTTTTTTACTATCCATCGATGTTGTTTACGTCGTGTTCCCTTGGAATGGTGAATTGAAATTGGGATTGGAATTGGAATTGGAATTGGAATTGAAATTGTAATTCAAGTGTGATGTATTAGTGAAATTGGAATTGGAATTGCACGATTGTTACTCTTTTCGATTCAAATTGCATTGATTACAAGATGATTGATGCGTCTCCCTGTAGAATTCAGTTCCAGTGGAATGCTGAATGGAAATTGGGATTGTAATTGTAATTGTAATTGTAATTCAAGTGTGATGAAGTAGTGAAATTAGAACCGGAATTGGAATTGCATGATTGTTACTCATTCGATCAAATTGCTTTGATTACAAGATGATTAATGCGTCTCTACGTAGACTTCAGTGTAGATAAAGAGAACTTGTGTTCTAGTGGAATGCTGAATGGAAACTGAAATTGAAAGTTTGAAGTGGTAAAATAATTGAAATTGGAATTGGAGTTGCATGATTGTTACGCATTTCGGTTCAAATTGCATTGACTGCGAGATGTTTTGTTTGTTGCCTTTCAGAGAAAGAGAACCTGTGCTTGTATGGGCACCCCAATGAGGCATGGGAGGTTTCTCTACCAGCTGAGGAAGTTCCGCCAGAACTTCCGGAACCAGTGCTGGGGATCAATTTTGCTAGAGATGGGATGAACCGTAGAGACTGGCTTTCATTGGTTGCTGTGCACAGTGATTGCTGGTTGAACTCTGTGGCATTCTACTTTGGTGCCCGGCTAAATAGAAATGAGAGGTATTATTATGTTGTTGCTCTATATGTTTTTCTAATCAGAATTTAATTATACGGAAGGAAGCACTAGCTTCTGAAGGATTTTTTTTTGGTGCATTAATATATCTCTTAATTCTGAAAATGCCTGTCTTATGGTTGTGGGATATATATGCTTCTCATCCATTTGCTTCTGATTCAAATTTGAAAATACTGCATGTTGAGTAACATAATGTTTTCTAGATGACTTATATTATAACCCTATCTTTTTGCTAGATCATAATTCAGAAACCATTATGAAGGATTACTCTCTAGTATATTTGGTTTGGTGATGCATGAGTGATGACCTTGTGATTCTTAGGCATCAGTTATGAATCTTATTGCGAATTCAGTTCTTCCATCGGTGTGTGTCTCTTTGGGAAACAATTAAGAGATATTGGAGGACTCCGTTTAATTAACTGTGACTTGATTTTTCTCCCTCCTTTTTTACTTTCTTTTGTGAGGATTGGCTGTCCTATCCTCCTTATATCTGTGTTTCGGTAAAATTTTTCTTTTTTCACTGACAGAAAAATGCATCTCAAGTAGCCCTTTTGCATTTGTCTCATGGAAATCACTTCCCTTGTTCCACTTTTGCCTAAGTTGTCTTTAAGTTGGTTTTGTCATTTGATTATTAACTCAACTGTGAACAATTTTTTTACTCTTTTTCAAAATTATATATATGTGGAATGTATCAAGTGAGAGGACTATTTTAATGAGGGTGAGAGGAGTAAATCTAGGTCTTTGGATCATAAAGTGCATAATTTGTGTGTGTATAAATGTTTTATGTGCTTTAAAGAATATGAAGAATATTAGCTAGTTAGGATTGGGGTTACCAAGTGTTTGCTGAAAATTTGATGGATTTGAGGCATACTTACGATGCCATAGTTTAGCATGATTTAGAGTAAAAAGAAGATAGTCAAGGGAGAAACATGGCTGGTCTAGGTGCAGAGTTGGCAGAATAACAGAATTTGTGTGCATTTAGTCCCTCCTGAATTCACACACTCAAACATTGTTGTGTGAACTGATGTGACAGTTGTGTAACTATCATTCTTTCAAGTATTTATCATGCCTCTAAATAAAACATTTTACAGCTTACTGAACCAAATCTTAGACAGTCCCAATATGTAGACTGGAAATTCTTTCTTCTTTAGCCTTCTTTGATACTTTTGTTGTTACATCACTGTCTGTCAGTCTTTCTCAACTTTCTCCTCTTGGCCATTGAGGGTTGACTGAACTTGTAGGATTGAACTGTGTTGACACAAATGTCTTACGTTTGATTCCTGCTGGTGATCCTTCCTTGGTAGGTCATTTGCAAATACCATTATAGGCCTTTACAACTCGTAACATACACAGGATCTTGCAGCAACTGGCAACCTCCTCTCCCCCTACACTTTCCACCAACAAAAGAACTTATTTTTCTCTTAGGAAGTCCCCCCCTTGTATTATTTGTAATTAATTCAAAGCATTAGGGGAAAAACTTTACACATTTACTGTTAACAGGAAGCGTCTATTCAGCCTGATGAACGATCTGCCAACTGTCTTTGAAGTTGTAACGGGAAGGAAACCTGTGAAAGACAAGTCCACCATAGATAGTGGAAGCAAATCCCGGAGCAGCTTAAAGGTGGAAGATTTTCACATCACACATTAATGACCGTGACATTTTTTTTATATTTCTTGCAATATATTTTGGTCTCTTACTCTCCTTTTCTTTGCAGAGATCAAATGAAGGACATGTCCGAAGCAATTCCAATTTACTTGATGATAATGGGGAGGATGAGGAGCATGGTGAAACCCTTTGTGGGAGCTGCGGCGGAGATTACAGTGCTGATGAGTTTTGGATATGTTGTGACATATGTGAGAGATGGTTTCATGGGAAGTGTGTGAAGATCACTCCAGCAAAGGCTGAAAGTATTAAGCAATACAAATGCCCTTCTTGTAACACTAAAAGGGGTAGGCAGTAGAGGCTATAGACGATTGTTTTGGTCGCTGATATTGTCATTATAATGCATTAACTGTGTAGGTCTATTGAATTGTTTAGGTGTAAGGATCAACAGTGTTCCTTTCTGTTTGTTAGTGTTTATCTGTTATAGCTCCTCTTCGGTTGATTGGGCTTGAAATATTATTTTCCGCTGCATGTTTTTCTTGCATACAAAATTTTCCCTCAAATTTTATAGGATCTTTTAACAAATGATGGTAGCTGAACAATTTTATATATAGTAGACAACAGTTATTATGAACTCAATTAGAATAACGAACGAATGTAGCCCGTGCATGTAAATTAGAGTAAAAGTTTTCACAAAAACTTCTGAAATCATAATCGTGCATAGGGGTGGGAATAGATAAGGGTGGCAAATGGATGGATTGGATAAATTTTTATTCGGATCCTATTAGATGGATTGAAAACAATATATTATGATCCATTAAAAATGTATTAAAAAAAATCCAATCCATCCATGATTTATTTTTAAAAAATCATATAATCCATCCATTAACAATTTTTCCACGGATAGATATCCAATCTATCCATAAAAATTATTTTAAAAATTAAATATTTTTTATTACTTTTAAAATATTCTCTCCCCTCTCTCCTGTCTCTCTCCTCTCTTTCTCCCTCTCCATCTCTCCTCCTAAATCACTTTTTCTTCCTCCTCTTGATCTTGCGGTGCAAGAAATTGTTGCTCATCTCCGTTCCATCATTTCCTTTCGGCTCTCACAAAGCTCTCATGGCTACCAGTAATTTTCACGTTCACATCAATTTCCAATTTCCTTCTTTATTCATGCACACTCAAACACACATAGCACGATCTGTTGTTAACACAACACACATAATTTCTTTACAAAATTGAATGAAGGAAAAGTTATTTGGGTTCAGTAAGGGAATCGAAATTAACACTGAACGTTAGGGATGGATTTTGTTTTGATTCAAATGGTTCAGTAGTGAATTTGTTAATTTTAAATTTTTTTTCAGCTTTATCCAATGGTTTTTTATTTTATTTTATAACGTGATCCAATGGATTTAGTAAAATAATGGATGGATCAA
>JAPCYP010000495.1:0-28418 GCA_035048595.1 Echinosophora koreensis | reverse complement strand
TCCGGTTGATAAAGCAAGATAAAGCCTATGGTATGCAGTCTATTATTTCATTGGATTCTCTCTTGCAATTTTATTTTTTTTCTCAAGCTATAATGATTTTACTTCCGGGGTACTTATATTGTAGCCCACAATATTAACAAATTTTATAGGACATGTAGCGCTCATTAAAGATCCTCTTCGATTTTTTCTTGTTTTCATAAATTTCGTTGGCCTGGAAGAGTAGCTTTGAATTGTAACTGAAAAATATTAGATTTTGGACATTGTAATTATTTGCAGCCACTTGAGGTTTCTCTGATGTAGTTATACTAAGAAATTTGATCGTGGTCTCTTTGTGATTGTATGGATTTTAGGTTTTTATTATTATTTTATTTTATGCTTAATCCTTACAGATATTTTGCTTGTGCGAGAAAGTCCTACAAATTAACATACTCTTCTTTCTTAGTTGACATTGGAAAACCAGTTGGTGACCACCAGCCAGATTGGGGTTCAATGAGTTTTCTTATTGATTTTCTGCGACCCACTGCCTCCGAAGGATCTTCATGGTTCGGTCTGTTAAAGAAGGCTGGAGGTGGCTGCAATGACCTACTATACAGTGGCCACATGCTAGTTGCTGTACTCACAGCTATGGCGTGGACGGTAAGATTTGAAGTTGAGTAAAGACCTAAAGTGGTCCCTCAAATTTTTCAAGTAGGACAGTTTGGTCCCTGAAAAAAATAAAGGACAATTTGGTCCCCCAAATTTCAAAACGGGGGACAATTTGGTCCTTACGGAGGGATCAGAACGTCCCCCGTTATGAAATTTTGGGGACCAAATTGTCCCCAGTTTTAAAATTTGGGGACCAAATTGTCCTTTATTTTTTTTTTCAGGGATAAAATCGTCCTATCTTTTGATTAAAATTTGAGGGACCACTTTGGGTCTTTACTCTTTGAAGTTTACTGCTCTATAACTGCAATGTGTTATCATTTTGTGGTTATTTCTGCATTTAATTTTAAAGTAGGAGCTTAATTCTGTACCTGTATACTTCAAAAATGGTTGCAGGAAGCGTATGGGAGGTTTCAGTTCAGCTCTTGTATGGCTTCTTGTAATTCACAGTGCTCAAGAGAAATACGAGAACGCCATCATTACTCTGTGGACTGCATTGTAGCCATTATGTGGGGCATCCTCCTGTGGAAGATGACCTGGTTTTATCTGGTCACACCAAGTTACATCTAGAGACAGGAGGTTCACTAAGCTTGAGAAAAATTCAAAGTAGACTAATCCAAGCTTCAAAGGACTCGGACATTGACTGAAGTGAGGGAGCTCTCAAAGAGATTGGGTTTAAACAGTGAAGAGAGCAAGAATCAGACTGCAATTAAATATGCAAGCTGTTTCGTTCTGTCACATTGCCATTGCGCTCACCATAGTTGGTTTTGGCTTTCATATTGACAAGTGATGGATGATTCTTCTTGCAACCTGCATATTTTACAATGCCACGCATGGTATTAAATTTTTTGTAACCATTTTCCACAGCATTCTGGTGTTATCAGCAGTAGTTTTGGAGTCTGTTAACTGCAATTATGTACGTCAGGGAATTCGGCTAACGGTGAATGCCCCGAAAGTGAGGCTTTGTGGTGCCTGGCATCATGGCTGTTGTTTACCATTGTCATAATTTTATATCACTAGACATGTTGTAAGTTCTTTTGTATGAGTTGTATAATCAACATGAATTTGAAAACTTCTCCGGGATGGAAATAGACATTCTCGTTACTGCAATATGACATTCGGTTGCCTCTGTTAGACTGGTTACTTGAGCTTTTGTGGTAGTGGACTTTACCGGGAACGAAAGAGAGACGAAATTGATGAATGGACAAAGAAGAATCATTAAATCATATTGAAGTGGAGAGGTAAAGAAAAGAAGTTTAACCCACGATTCTATGTATTTAGAGTAATGATTTGTCTCAATTGATCGTAAAAATTGATGGACTTCGAACGAAAGCATGAATTGATAACATTAAAAAAATAAGGATAATCTTCTAAAAAAATATTAAAAATTGCTTGTTCACCTCATTTCTCACGCATGGAAAATGATATTATATTATTATTTTAAGAAGAGTTTTGTTGACGAAATTTCAAATGAAAGAAATAATTATATTAAAAATTAAAAAATTAGAAAGAAGTTGCCTTCGTTTCCTTCCTAACTTTCTCGGTTTTTTCTCCTCTTCCCTTTCATTTTCTAACATCGGATATTTCGCGTCTCGAACAGATTTTTATTTTATTTTGTTGTCCCTTTTCCTTTTTTCTCATTATCCAAACTTCAAAATCAAAATCTCGTTGGTATCGTTTTCCATGGCGGTCTCCGTTTCAGCATCCTCCTCTACCATTGCTTCTTTCAACTCCCAACGCTCCACGCGTTTTTGCTGCAAACCTATCATCGCTTTCATCGCTTCAATTTCCCCGTTCGCACTCGCCTTCTTCGGATTCAAACTTCCGGCGCTTCCTCTTCCTCACGCCCTCGAATCGTTCCTCTGGTAAGAGAATCTCCGTTTTTTTCAATTAAGGAATAGTTCTGATTTTGTGTGGATTATTGTTATATAAGAGTGATTTTACAATTTCAATTGTAGTGAGACTTTTTTTCTGTGTGTAGGTTGAAGCAAAGAAAGAAACCTTTTCGTCATTTGATGATTTGATTGCTAATTCTGAGAAGCCTTTGTTGGTTGACTTTTATGCTACCTGGTAAGTGGTAACTATTTGTTAATACAGTTATTGTTAACTAATTGTTGATGATTTGAGGTGTTTTTGCAGGTGTGGTCCTTGTCAATTCATGGTTCCTATACTCAATGAAGTAAGCACTAGGCTTAATGATAAGATACAGATAGTGAAGATTGATACTGAGAAGTATCCTTCTATTGCTGACAAATACAAAATTGAGGCACTGCCTACTTTCATTATCTTTAAGGATGGAAAACCCTTTGATCGCTTTGTAAGTTATTTTTTTCTTTTTTTCATCTGAATTATTGTACGCATTTCTATAAGATTACAATTTGAATCATGAAATTGATTTTGATGTTTCTGTGGTATTTGCATAAGCAGTGTTTCATTGTACTGAGATATGGTGTTCTTAGAACTAACCGTGCTTCTAGTCTTGTTTGAAATGCATTCATAAATGGTTAGTTTTCATGGAAAGCCTGATACATGAAATCAATTTAGGGTTGATTATTGCTGTTGATGACCTAGATGCATGTCCTACATCAGTAAAATTGTTATCTACCATCAGTAAAAGATCACGAACCATCATTTGCTAAGCCCTCTGAGGAAAGAAGTGGAAGAAGTCATTTTGAAATCTTGTTGGGTACTGCTCCAACTTAGCTCTTGTTGATGACAATTTGTAGACGAGTAGAGGACTTGCATGCGGTGGAATCGTCTAGTTCCTATTAACCTATATATTCACTAAGGCTTGTTGACTTGATCAGTGAACTTAAAGAAAATGAAGTTTGCTTTGATTAGAATGTAAAGAACCTAACTGGTGCATCAATTCATGGATGTCTAAAATAGTGACTTATGTCCATGGTCAATAGCATAAGATTGTGTCATTTAGTAATTCAGATGCTTTCTCCCATCATCATATTTGAATGTTTATAGCTTTACATGGATATGATGTTCGCAGCCTTTCCTTTGATGTTTTTGTATGCGGTCACTAATGCCAAATCTTCAGACTCAATCGGAATTAATATGTTGCAAAATTTATTAGCATCGTCTTCATCTTGAATGTTAAGAGAGTTTCTATATCTGTTATATAAGTTTTCTTTGTTAAGCTTCTTTACATGTTTTGATTATGAGTTTCCCATATTCGTAACAACTATCTTCTCTTTCTAAGCAAGAAAAAAAAATGTTCATCGTGATTTTCAGGAGGGAGCATTGAACGCAGATCAGCTCATTGAACGCATAGAAAGTGGTCTCAAAGTTAAGCAATAACCCTAGTAAGTCTATTGTTACCCTATTAATTCAGCACCATTGTATTGAAGATACTTGGTTAAGGACGTCTTCAAGTGACTTGTCTACCCCTCCCCCGCAATTCCTTCCTTCTAAATTCCTTATTATTTTAACTTTTTTTCAGCTGCAATGAAGACACAAAGAGGCTTGTCTATTGGAATGTTGGATCTCATGTATGTTGAAGAGATTGGAGGATCGCCCTGTTGTTTCAACTCATTCAGACTTTTTTAGTGTAGTTATGACTGTATCTTGAAATGTTAAGACCTGGACCTATAAAAATTTGATTGTTCCATTAAAAGTGGCATTTTTTATTATTAAAAAAAAAAAAAAACAATGGAAAACCTGATTCTGTTTGTAAGTTCCCCGGTGGCTTTTTAATTGTATTTTCCACTGGACTCCATCCACCTGATCTAAATTTCACTTTCATTTTCTGAGAAGTTGGAGTTAGTTTCTTGTTTGCGAGACACTGATTGAATCGCATAGGAAACTGACTGTCAAGTGCATGTTTGGCCACAATGTGAATTGACTGACCCCAAGTTGGCAAACGTGATTCTGCCCATAATCGATGCTTACCCACCATGAGCACTTGTCACTATTGCTTGTGTGAACCTCCTGGTTGGAAGCATGTGAAAGTGTGAAACACATACACGTTCCTGTGTCAACTTGTGAAGCTCGATGTATTGACTATGGTGCTGACGGAAAGAGCAGTCAGCAGCAACACTTGCAAGCTATGAAGGACGAATACATCTCCATAGTCATCCTGATGTGTTACCCACTCGTGTAGGACACTTCACATATTCATACACTATTAACTGTATTAAATAATATTTTTAATTTTAATTTTAAAAAAATTATATCATTATAGACGGAAATACTATGATAATTAGATCAACATTAATATTTTATTATGTTTACAAATATTCATGCTAGTTTTAAAATATCATTCCTCTCTTGAGATTTGTGTTTTTATGTTAATGTTAATTTTATATTAATTATATCTCCAATAAGTTTTAAAATCTACCATATCAATGTTCGTGTCATAACGTTGGCTAGTTCTAAGGTGAGCGATCAACACAAATCTCTCATGGTCATAGACCTAAGAGACCATATTTGCAAAAACAGAATTTGCTTTTTACCCCTTTCACTACTCTTTCACTCTCCTCTCTCCTCTCTCCTCTCTCTACCGCCACCCCCACCCCCACATGGTGACATGGCCAACCCAACTTTGTTCCGCTCCACAATCACTAGCAGATGGGTATTCAATTTGTTTTCAGATCTCAGGAAATGTAGCACTAGGGACCCATCATTTTCCTTCACCCTTTTTTTTTTATCTTTTTCTTATTTATCTTTTATTTCCCTATTTGGGACACCACCAAATTACCAACCAGTCAATTTCTTCTCTACAAGGTGAAACACGTCTCCTAAATGAAGGGATCGGGAACCTTTCTAGTGAGTTTAAAACAATTTAGGCATTTCAAGTTAAAGATTGTGTAATTTTATACAGGGATACGTAGGGTGATATTTCATTCATGATTCATCTGTGTCTTACTGCTGCGGACAATATTTCAATCGATAGAAGTTACTAGTGCGTGAGCACCAAAAAAAAAAAAAAAAAAAGAAGTTGCTTGTGCTACCTGCGAGCGAGGAGGTGAGGTGGGTTCATTAAGGGCTGACATTTTTAATTATAAAAAATTGAAGGATTGAAAAGCAAATTCAATTTTGCAAGGACTCTTTTATGGTCTCTCACGGTCTAAGATCCTAGAATTTGCCCATATCGTTTGGGCCAGTGACCTACCAGTACTTCCTAGCTTGCAAGATTCAACTTGGCGTCGTATCGACCGATACTCTCAATTTGGACCAGTTTTGACCAACTCAAGCAAAATTTATAACAAGAGCCTTTATTTTTAGCAGGGTGGAGATTTATATTGAAGAGAAAAAACAAGTTAGAGGTAACTAATGACTTGATGAACAGATGCATCTATTGTTGTCAATACTCCCTGAAACACACTTTTCTTCGAAGACGAAGGTTTCGACTTTCGGGTAATGAAGAGTCGTCTTAAAACTCAAAGCTCTATCACCTCTAATAAATAATTATAAGATCAAATTGAGTAGTAATCATACACTAATCTTGCTTGAGATTTGGCAGCATTTATTGAAATTGAAGCACAAAAACATGGGATTCGTAAGTGAAAAATCACGTCAACTTAACAACACCACAATCCACATTCAAATGCAAACAAAATCATAATGCATTCTCAAAATAAATATTGGTGGCTTTTTCCAAACAATACATCTCTTCTTCAAAAACAAAGGAACGAAAAAAGGGTAGGAAATGGGAGCTCAGCGCTTCTTAGAGACACCAACAGTTTTACCCCTGCGACCAGTAGTCTTGGTATGCTGGCCACGTACACGAAGACCCCAGTAGTGCCTCAAACCTCGATGATTCCTGCAAGTAAGTTTCAAACGTTAGGAATGATGCAGTCTCATTGTTCACAATAACCAAAATCCTGTAGACAACATATAATAAAAAAATCAAGGTCGATATATTGTTCCTCTAATCCAGGAAACTGACATGATGGGTAGACACAGAGTGGTGGAGGCAAACAAATCAAATTCATATGGTAATATAACATCAGACCCTAAGCACAACATTTACCAAAATAGCATGTATGTTAATAGCTTTCATTTGTCTTTACAATCTTTTCAGCAATATTAAGTTTTAATCTGTATGTCACTGAAACTATTGTTTTGCAAATAATGCAAAAGAGAATTATGTCACAGAAACTACCTATGCAGCTCATATGACGAATTAGTATTTGATGACTGAAAGCATGAGCCAAAAAACTCCAACATAAGAAAAGAAGCTACCCATGCCAAATTGTGCATGTCACCTTAACCAAAGGATCTGTTAGAACAGTTGGACAATGATTTGCCTCATTTACATGGTTCCTTTGGTCGTCATTTGGAGACAGTTATACCCATTGTAACTTGTAAGTTGTAGAAAACAACTTGATTTACACAGAACAATCTCAACATTAATAGAGGTTCAGCTATAGCTAAACAATTTTTTTTTTCAATTAAAAACTACAATACGAATGTTACAGACCTGATTTTCTTGAGTCTCTCCAAGTCATCCCTCAACTTCATATCCAGTGCATTTGAGACCACCTGGGAGTACTTGCCATCCTTATAGTCCTTCTTCCTATTCAAAAACCAGTCTGGGATCTTGAATTGCCTAGGGTTGGCAACCACAGTCATCAGATTATCCAACTCAGCAGCACTCAATTCACCAGCTCTGCCAAAAAAAATAAAAAACTCATTTCAATAAAATACATGAAAAATCAAATCCATAGCTATAGGATACAAATCCGAATTCAGTGAATCATATCACTCTTATATAGCAGTGGGAATGACCTTTTGTTCATGTCAATATCAGCCTTCTTGCAGCAAATGTTAGCAAATCGCCTGCCAATACCTTTGATTGAGGTAAGGGCGAACATTATCTTCTGCTTCCCATCAACGTTGGTGTTCAGAACACGCAGAATGTGCTGGAATTCCTCGTTTGCCACAAGAGCCTATAAACCCCAATCACCAAAAAAATAAAATTCAAAAATATATAAACACAATCATTAACAATATGTAACCATAAAACATACAAGGGCCAGTTTCAAAATCCTTGATTTCAAATCACAAGCTGCAAATTTCTACTAAAGTTCACATTTTTATGATCATTCAAACAACAAGCATACAAATTTCGAACACCAACATATGAAGGGATTCAAACGGAGAGACATGAAGAGCAGAAAAAACGTACCATGTTGAATGCAAAGATTCAGGGAACTGATGCGGCTCTCAGGTAATGAATCAGTACATAAAGTAACAGAACAGGGTTTCTTTGATTCTGAGTACCCAACTCACGGGTTGGGCTCGGACACGGGCCTGAACCGCCCAATAATATTTGTTGCCCTTTTCGGATATGGGCCCTATGGTTCAATGTCCAAGTACTGCGGATCTGTAGTGTGCGTTATTGTTTCCAGGCTTGGACTTTGTATAGTTTGCTCGGTGTTATACTATTTTCTAACATAAATAACTTCTGATTAATTATTATTTGGAACTAAGTATCAACTTGAAAAGAACTCAGTAGTAAGTACTAAGTACTAAGAAAGATTCTTTTTAATTGTTAAGAAAACCTTCTATTAGTGGTAATAGTGTCAAAGATTATTGTCATTGACCCTTTGAGTCTGTTAGCAATAAAGACGATGAGTTGGAGATGAGTTTTAGACTTGGAGATAACGAGAATATCAAATAAGCAAAATTACACTTTTGATCCCTTAAGTTATTTGTTTTATTCAAATTGGTCTCTTAAATTTTTTATTTTTTTTGACAAACTATACCTTTAAGTTAGGTTCGGGTGACAAAGTGTGGCTTTGTTTACCATTCCTGCAGAATCTCTCATCTTCTCTCCTATGTGTCACTCCCAAGCCTCGGTGGCACTGCTGACTTGACAATGAATATAATAAAATAATATTTTTTAAAAAAAATTTAATTTAATGAATAAATAAATATAAAAAATTATTCTCTTATTCTCCCCATCTTCTTCAACGTTTTATCTTCTTCCATCTTCTTCAACAACTCACTGCACGTCTTCTCCGGCGGCGGCGGCGACTGAGTGGCAATGACTGGGAGGTGGCTCGCAAGCTCATGAAATAAATCGCGTGTGTGGAAGAGGAGAAGCATTAGGTCTGGGTTTGTGTTTGGGTCGTGCGACAAGGTTGAGAATTAGGGTTCCAGTGCCACCATTGATACGCACCTCAGCCACCTGGAGATTTTCCGATCTAGGTAAGGAAGAAGAAGTAGACCAGCGTCGAAGAAGACCATTGCCGCCGCCACGCATTCTCCTTTCTCTCTGCTTCCATTGAATCGCAAGTTCTAGGTTAGGGTTACAAAAAATTTCTCTTCATTCAGAAGATGAGTTCTACCGGTGCATCCACTAAGGATTTGTTTCAGATTTCTTCGATTTTGTAGATTTAGGGTTCCGCCACGCGGACTCTCGCTTCTTTCTCTCTGCTTCCATGTTTCTGTTTCGGAACTCTTCCACTGATTTGGTGAATTTTCAGTGGCTTCCTTGAAGAAAGCGAGGGAGGCCGCCAGAGAAGATCTCTCGCCTGCCAGCCGTCGTCGCCGCCATTTTGGTCGTCGTCGCCGCCATTTTGGTCGTCGTCGCCGCCTACTCTTGGTCGCCACCACCGGTGAAGATATGCAGTATGAGTGTTGAAGAAGAAGGAGAAAAGAAGATTAAAAAAATTCTATTTATTAATTAAATTTTATTTATTTATTAATTATTATTTTAATTGCCATAAGGTGCCAGCTAGGCTCAGGTCCAAGGAATGATAAAAAAAAGTCACATTTTATCTCCCGAACCTAACTTAAAGATCTAGTTTATCACAAAAAAAACTTAAGGAACCAATTTGAACAAAATAAATAACTTAAGGGACCAAAAGTGTAATTTTGCCTATCAAATATTAGAAATTGGGTTTTTTGAGTTAAGAGGAATTAAGTTAAAATATCAAAATACGGTTGAAAATTAAATTTGGTACAATTAAAAAAGTAGAAGGACTTGGTCGGGGAAAAAAAGAAGAAGGAGAAAAGCACCTAACTGATATAAGTTCCGCGGTAGGGCCTGGGAGGACTACGCGCCACACCCACGGGAATGGATTGTAATAATGAGACGTGACATGAAGGAGGAAGGCAGTACGTAACTAGCTGATATAGCCACAACGTGTTGCCACGGATTTTAGGGTGTTCACATGGCCACCACAAGTTTCTTTTTCCATGGACCATCATAATAACAACGGTTTTGTTCTTTAAGGAAAGATAAAGAATAAATTGGAAAATAATTTATCGAAAAAAAATAATAATATAATATTTATTTTTTAATAAAAAAATAGGATTTTAATTTTTTATTCATTACGCTGAGGACAAAAGACAATAAAAATAAGATTAATGGCCCATTTTATTAGCCTCATAAATTTTGAGGTATCACTTTTCGTTTTTGAAAAAAAATTACCGAATAGTCCTCAAGAATGACAAAAAATAATATGTTAGTCTCTCCATTTTGCTCTATCCTAAAAACACTGTTAGAGTGCTCATGTATATTGTTAGTTTACCTAGATGTTCGTTAAACTCGTCCATGTAACATGTATTGATGCATCTGGTGCATGTCATGTGTTGTCGTAACATGTAGAGACTAATTTCTCCAACGATAGAAATTGACAGGGACTAAATTGATTACTTAAATAATAGTTTTGGACTTTATTAGGTTAATGCATAATTATTCTCATGGTCTGTTCTGTATGCTGCATGCAGGATTGTTGTCTAGGCACTTAGACACACTAACGATATATATTAGCTAAGGGTGGGGTAGCTCAAGTGGTAAGAGCTAGGGGTTTAAGGTGTTGAAGGTGGTGCAATGGAGAAAAATTAACAACTAACATACTAACATTTGTCTTAAAAAAATTAGCATTTTAACAATGTGTTCGGGATAGAGACAAATGGAGAGACTAAAGTGTTCCTCTTTTGTCATTCTCGGAGACTATTCAGTGAACTTTTTTTTTTCTCAAAGACGAAAATTGATATCTCAAAATTGTCAGGGACTTAAACGAGCCTTTAGTCTAAAAAAATTAACAAGGATAAAGGCCCAAAGTGGTCCCTCAAAATTTTCGAGTAGCCCAGTTTGGGTCCCTAAAAAAACGGGGACAATTTGGTCCCCACGGGGGACAATTTAGTCCCCCAAATTTTAAAAATGGGAGATAATTTGGTCCCTCTGTAAAGACCAGATTGTCCCCCGTTTTAAAATTTCAGGGACCAAATTGTCATATTATTATTTTTAGGGACCAAACTGACCTACTCAAAAAATTTGAGGGACCACTTTGGACCTTTACTCAAATAACAATGATTTTGTGGAGGCATAGGAGCCTGCTTGTCAAAAGAAATTATGAAAAAAAAATATTTTTTTGAGATAATTACTTTTAAGGATTGTTTATCTGTTTGTTTTAGGCTTTCAGCTTTTTTGGAAAAGAATTATTAATTTGAAAAAAATGTGAATATATTGTTGAGTAGCTTTTTATAAAAATCTATTTTTGAGTTGTTATTTTAAATAATTTTTATAATTGTAAACAAATACAAATTAACTTTTATTTTATTTAAATATCTCTTAAAAAGTATTCCCCAAATTATTTCAAATGAATATTTTTTTTTAATCTTAAGCAAATGGATCCTCAATTTTCTTCTAATAGTCAATAGTAAATTTGGCCAACAGTAAATTAAACTTTTATTTGAAATCAATTAAATACTTTCAAATAATTTAACGATCAAATTATTAAGATTAACTTTTATTTTATTTGAAATTTTCAGGGTATATTTTCCAGAGTAAGAGTTCAAGCTAAAAGCTGCACTGACAGTTATATTATTTAAACATCAAAATTTGGACACCATATGTGACATCGTATATGTTTATCTCTATCTCTTACTTATTTTTTATCTTCTTGTATACATACATTCCAACAATACACCATAAAGGTGTCCCTATTTTGGTGTTCAAAAAACTTTTCCCTAAATTGTATTGTATTTAGTTTTTTCTTATAAATGAGTTTTTTTCACTTAGTATCTAATGCTCCATAGAATAAACATAATATGCATTGAGAAACGTGGACAAATTTTTTTTGAAAAAAAATAATTCAACAATCATTAGAGTTTAGGGTAAAAGCTTATTTCGGACCCTAACAAAAAGTGTGTGAGTCATTTTAGTCTCCGACAAAAAAAAAAGCTACTCCGTTAGTCCCTAAGAATTACTAACTGGGACAAGTTAGTCCCTACGTTGACTACGTTGGTCAGCATCCGTTACTAAATTGTCCCACGATACAAATTGTCAGGGACTAATTAGCCCCACTTTAAATATTGTTATGGACTATAATGTCTCATAGTAATTGTCAGGGACTAACTTGTCCCACGTTAGTAATTGTCAGGGACTAACGGAGTAGTTTTTTTTGTTAGGGACTAAATGGCCCGCACACTTTTTGTCAGGGACCAAAATAGGCCTTTACCCTAGAGTTTAGTAGTATAACACTATAGTAGATTTTAAACTAAATTAATAATTAAAGGCTTGTCAAAAAAATTAAATTAATAATTAATATACTTTTACTTATTATTTTAAAAAAGGAATAACGTATCAAGGAGTTTGGAACCCGATTGTCTGCATTCTTCAATTATGAACAACGACTAATTATATGCTGCACAAGTGGGATGTGTATATCTATCATTTACAAGTTTTTTCAACCATTAGATTGATGTGGAATACAGTAATATGATATACCCTCCACATATTATCCCTCCCTAACTCACACATTCTCTTTCCTCTCTCTCTTTCTCTCCACCCTCAGTCCCACCACCTCTCTCCCTCTCCTCTTTACCACTCTTCCCCAACCCTCACTACCACAGCCAAGGACAGAGGGGTAGAGATGGGCAAACGGCGTATGCAAATAGCGATGACAGAAGAAGCGCGATGGTCGATCGGTGGAGGTTCTATGGAGAGGGATAATGTGTGGAGGGTGCACCATATTACTGTATTCCACACCAATTTAATGATAGGTATACCCATCTCACTTGTGCATCATACAATTAGCCTATGAACAACAGGTTGTGCGTTCCAAACTCACGACTAGCCAAATTTAAAACCATGCATTTTTCCTTCTAATTTTCACTAAAAATATTATTTTGAAAGATTGATATAATGGTATGGGTTTTGCTATAACGAGTGTCTTAAAGACATTGATTAAGGAACCCACAAAAGGAAAATTTGTATTGAAAAGCTGGGTGTAACACTTTTCAAAATGTTAAATACACCACTTTCCCATGCAAATTTTCCTTCGAAAAAGGCTCATTTTGGTCCCTAAGAAAAATATTGGGGTCATTTTAGTCATTGACAAAATTAAAGTACCAAATTAGTCCCTTACAATTTCAAATTAGGGACACATTAGTCTCTCCGTTTGATCCTGTTAGACACCATCCCTCATCTTTACGGATTAGGGTTACACAGTTGCTATTTGGGGCAGAAATTGGTGTGGTGTCAATTATGTCTCATTTTGAATATTTAAGTAGCGTTTTTAGTTGCTTAAGGGGTCAAAATTTTTTTTATCGTGTGTGTTTAAAATGATGCTATTTTGGATATTTGAGTAAATGTTTAATAACCAATTTACACATTGGAAATTGTAAATATAGTATAACAGTACACCTAAGCAAGAAAACAGAACATGTCATCGACTTAACAGACCCAAAACTAACAGGGATTGACGAATGGGTTAACATTTCCCTAGTTTATAATTGTGAGAGACTAATTTTATACTTTAGTTTTGTCAGGGACTAAAATGGACCCCAATGTTTTTCTCAGGGATCAAATTGAGTCTTTATGTTTTTCCTTTCTTTATTCCAAATAATGTCTAAAGGTACTCGTTAATGTTATCTTTTTTTTTTTGACTGGCTCGTTAATATTATCTTAATATTATAATAAAGAGTTAAACATTGAGTTATGTTATTTGAACACAAATTTGGGATACTGTATGTGATATCGTATATGTTTATTTTTATCTCTCACTCACTTTTTATCTTTTTAATATATACACTTCTAAAAAATACACACAAAACAAAAACAAAAAAACCTTATGATGCCCCATTTTGTGTAAAAAAAATTCTAAAAATAAAAATTTAACTTCATCGGATCCGCGTCCTCATCGAGTGGACTACCATACCATGAATCTCTTTCTTTCGAGTGGTCAATAGAAATAGTGAAATACGTGGCGGCACGACGTGGCTCAAATTTGGCCACAGTCACAACCCAAAACCAGTCAACGTTTGCTGCTTTTAAAATCTACTTATAAATCTTCTTACTAATTCCCTTAATATTAAATTATAAATAAGCACCAAAAAAAATAAAAATAAAATAAAATTGAATCTATTTAATTTTAAAAATTTAATAAAAATTAAAACAAAAAATTAATAAAATAATATTGTCATAAAATCGGAATTTTAAGAGATTTGTTTTATTTTATTATGTTTTTAAAATATAATAAATGCGTGTTTTTAAAAAAAGGGTTTATTAATCAGTATTTTAGTTGTAGTGTTTAAGAAATAAAAAAAGCTTTATAATAATATTTTTAATGGTTTCAAAAAATATTATTATTTTTTAATATTAAATACATTTCTTTTCAAATTGAAAAGAAATGTATTTAATATTAAAAAATAATAATATTTTTTGAAACCATTAAAAATATTATTATAAAGCTTTTTTTATTTCTTAAACACTACAACTAAAATACTGATTAATAAACCCTTTTTTTAAAAACACGCATTTATTATATTTTAAAAACATAATAAAATAAAACAAATCTCTTAAAATTCCGATTTTATGACAATATTATTTTATTAATTTTTTGTTTTAATTTTTTATTAAATTTTTAAAATTAAATAGATTCAATTTTATTTTATTTTTATTTTTTTTGTGCTTATTTATAATTTAATATTAAGGGAATTAGTAAGAAGATTTTATAAGTAGATTTTAAAAGCAGCAAACGTTGACTGGTTTTGGGTTGTGACTGTGGCCAAATTTGAGCCACGTCGTGCCGCCACGTATTTCACTATTTCTATTGACCACTCGAAAGAAAGAGATTCATGGTATGGTAGTCCACTCGATGAGGACGCGGATCCGATGAAGTTAAATTTTTTATTTTTAGAATTTTTTTTACACAAAATGGGGCATCATAAGGTTTTTTTGTTTTTGTTTTTGTGTGTATTTTTTAGAAGTGTATATATTAAAAGATAAAAAGTGAGTGAGAGATAAAAATAAACATATACGATATCACATACAGTATCCCAAATTTGTGTTCAAATAACATAACTCAATGTTTAACTCTTTATTATAATATTAAGATAATATTAACGAGCCATCAAAAAAAAAAAGATAACATTAACGAGTACCTTTAGGACATTATTTGGAATAAAGAAAGGAAAAACATAAAGACTCAATTTGATCCCTGAGAAAAACATTGGGGTCCATTTTAGTCCCTGACAAAACTAAAGTATAAAATTAGTCTCTCACAATTATAAACTAGGGAAATGTTAACCCATTCGTCAATCCCTGTTAGTTTGGGTCTGTTAAGTCGATGACATGTTCTGTTTTCTTGCTTAGGTGTACTGTTATACTATATTTACAATTTCCAATGTGTAAATTGGTTATTAAACATTTACTCAAATATCCAAAATAGCATCATTTTAAACACACACGATAAAAAAAATTGACCCCTTAAGCAACTAAAAACGCTACTTAAATATTCAAAATGAGACATAATTGACACCACACCAATTTCTGCCCCAAATAGCAACTGTGTAACCCTAATCCGTAAAGATGAGGGATGGTGTCTAACAGGATCAAACGGAGAGACTAACGTGTCCCTAATTTGAAATTGTAAGGGACTAATTTGGTACTTTAATTTTGTCAATGACTAAAATGACCCCAATATTTTTCTTAGGGACCAAAATGAGCCTTTTTCGAAGGAAAATTTGCATGGGAAAGTGGTGTATTTAACATTTTGAAAAGTGTTACACCCAGCTTTTCAATACAAATTTTCCTTTTGTGGGTTCCTTAATCAATGTCTTTAAGACACTCGTTATAGCAAAACCCATACCATTATATCAATCTTTCAAAATAATATTTTTAGTGAAAATTAGAAGGAAAAATGCATGGTTTTAAATTTGGCTAGTCGTGAGTTTGGAACGCACAACCTGTTGTTCATAGGCTAATTGTATGATGCACAAGTGAGATGGGTATACCTATCATTAAATTGGTGTGGAATACAGTAATATGGTGCACCCTCCACACATTATCCCTCTCCATAGAACCTCCACCGATCGACCATCGCGCTTCTTCTGTCATCGCTATTTGCATACGCCGTTTGCCCATCTCTACCCTCTGTCCTTGGCTGTGGTAGTGAGGGTTGGGGAAGAGTGGTAAAGAGGAGAGGGAGGGAGGTGGTAGGACTGAGGGTGGAGAGAAAGAGAGAGAGGAGAGAGAATGTGTGAGTTAGGGAGGGATAATATGTGGAGGGTATATCATATTACTGTATTCCACATCAATCTAATGGTTGAAAAAACTTGTAAATGATAGATATACACATCCCACTTGTGCAGCATATAATTAGTCGTTGTTCATAATTGAAGAATGCAGACAATCGGGTTCCAAACTCCTTGATACGTTATTCCTTTTTTAAAATAATAAGTAAAAGTATATTAATTATTAATTTAATTTTTTTGACAAGCCTTTAATTATTAATTTAGTTTAAAATCTACTATAGTGTTATACTACTAAACTCTAGGGTAAAGGCCTATTTTGGTCCCTGACAAAAAGTGTGCGGGCCATTTTAGTCCCTAACAAAAAAAACTACTCCGTTAGTCCCTGACAATTACTAACGTGGGACAAGTTAGTCCCTGACAATTACTATGAGACATTATAGTCCATAACAATATTTAAAGTGGGGCTAATTAGTCCCTGACAATTTGTATCGTGGGACAATTTAGTAACGGATGCTGACCAACGTAGTCAACGTAGGGACTAACTTGTCCCAGTTAGTAATTCTTAGGGACTAACGGAGTAGCTTTTTTTTTGTCGGAGACTAAAATGACTCACACACTTTTTGTTAGGGTCCGAAATAAGCTTTTACCCGAAACTCTAATGATTGTTGAATTATTTTTTTTCAAAAAAAATTTGTCCACGTTTCTCAATGCATATTATGTTTATTCTATGGAGCATTAGATACTAAGTGAAAAAAACTCATTTATAAGAAAAACTAAATACAATAGAATTTAGGGAAAAGTTTTTTGAACACCAAAATAGGGATACCTTTATGGTGTATTGTTGGAATGCATGTATACAAGAAGATAAAAAATAAGTAAGAGATAGAGATAAACATATATGATGTCACATACGGTGTCCAAATTTTGATGTTTAAATAATATAACTGTCAGTGCTGCTTTTAGCTTGAACTCTTACTCTGGAAAATATACCCTGAAAATTTCAAATAAAATAAAAGTTAATCTTAATAATTTGATCGTTAAATTATTTTAAAGTATTTAATTGATTTCAAATAAAAGTTTAATTTACTGTTGGCCAAATTTACTATTGACTATTAGAAGAAAATTGAGGATCCATTTGCTTAAGATTAAAAAAAAATATTCATTTGAAATAATTTGGGGATTACTTTTTAAGAGATATTTAAATAAAATAAAAGTTAATTTGTATTTGTTTACAATTATAAAAATTATTTAAAATAACAACTCAAAAATAGATTTTTATAAAAAGCTACTCAACAATATATTCACATTTTTTTCAAATTAATAATTCTTTTCCAAAAAAGCTGAAAGCCTAAAACAAACAGATAAACAATCCTTAAAAGTAATTATCTCAAAAAAATATTTTTTTTTCATAATTTCTTTTGACAAGCAGGCTCCTATGCCTCCACAAAATCATTGTTATTTGAGTAAAGGCCCAAAGTGGTCCCTCAAATTTTTTGAGTAGGTCAGTTTGGTCCCTAAAAATAATAATATGACAATTTGGTCCCTGAAATTTTAAAACGGGGGACAATCTGGTCTTTACAGAGGGACCAAATTATCTCCCATTTTTAAAATTTGGGGGACTAAATTGTCCCCCGTGGGGACCAAATTGTCCCCTTTTTTTTAGGGACCAAACTGGGCTACTCGAAAATTTTGAGGGACCACTTTGGGCCTTTATCCTTGTTAATTTTTTTAGACTAAAGGCTCGTTTAAGTCCCTGACAATTTTTGAGATATCAATTTTCGTCTTTCAGAAAAAAAAAAGTTCACTGAATAGTCTCCGAGAATGACAAAAGAGGAACACTTTAGTCTCCATTTGTCTCTATCCCGAACACATTGTTAAAATGCTATTTTTTTAAGACAAATGTTAGTATGTTAGTTGTTAATTTTTCTCCATTGCACCACCTTCAACACCTTAAACCCATAGCTCTTACCACTTGAGCTACCCCACCCTTAGCTAATATATATCGTTAGTGTGTCTAAGTGCCTAGACAACAATCCTGCATGCAGCATACAGAACAGACCATGAGAATAATTATGCATTAACCTAATAAAGTCCAAAACTATTATTTAAGTAATCAATTTAGTCCCTGTCAATTTCTATCGTTGGAGAAATTAGTCTCTACATGTTACGACAACACATGACATGCACCAGATGCATCAATACATGTTACATGGACGAGTTTAACGAACATCTAGGTAAACTAACAAATACACATGAGCACTCTAACAGTGTTTTTAGGATAGAGCAAAATGGAGAGACTAACATATTATTTTTGTCATTCTTGAGGACTATTCGGTAATTTTTTTTCGAAAACGAAAAGTGATACCTCAAAATTTATCAGGCTAATAAAATGGGCCATTAATCTTATTTTTATTGTCTTTTGTCCTCAGCGTAATGAATAAAAAATTAAAATCCTATTTTTTTATTAAAAAATAAATATTATATTATTATTTTTTTCGATAAATTATTTTCCAATTTATTCTTTATCTTTCCTTAAAGAACAAAACCGTTGTTATTATGATGGTCCATGGAAAAAGAAACTTGTGGTGGCCATGTGAACACCCTAAAATCCGTGGCAACACGTTGTGGCTATATCAGCTAGTTACGTACTGCCTTCCTCCTTCATGTCACGTCTCATTATTACAATCCATTCCCGTGGGTGTGGCGCGTAGTCCTCCCAGGCCCTACCGCGGAACTTATATCAGTTAGGTGCTTTTCTCCTTCTTCTTTTTTCCCCGACCAAGTCCTTCTACTTTTTTAATTGTACCAAATTTAATTTTCAACCGTATTTTGATATTTTAACTTAATTCCTCTTAACTCAAAAAACCCAATTTCTAATATTTGATAGGCAAAATTACACTTTTGGTCCCTTAAGTTATTTATTTTGTTCAAATTGGTTCCTTAAGTTTTTTTTTGTGATAAACTAGATCTTTAAGTTAGGTTCGGGAGATAAAATGTGACTTTTTTTTTATCATTCCTTGGACCTGAGCCTAGCTGGCACCTTATGGCAATTAAATAATAAATAATAAATAATAAATAATAATAAATGAATTTTTTTTAATCTTCTTTTCTCCTTCTTCTTCAACACTCATACTGCATATCTTCACCGGTGGTGGCGACCAAGAGTAGGCGGCGACGACGACCAAAATGGCGGCGACGACGACCAAAATGGCGGCGACGACGGCTGGCAGGCGAGAGATCTTCTCTGGCGGCCTCCCTCGCTTTCTTCAAGGAAGCCACTGAAAATTACCAAATTAGTGGAAGAGATCTGAAATAGAAACATGGAAGCAGAGAGAAAGAAGCGAGAGTCCGCGGTGGCGGAACCCTAAATCTACAAATCGAAGAAATCTGAAACCAATCCTTAGTGGATGCACCGGTAGAACTCATCTTCTGAATGAAGAAAATTTTTTGTAACCCTGACCTAGAATTTGCGATTCAATGGAAGCAGAGAGAAAGGAGAATGCGTGGCGGCGGCAATGGTCTTCTTCGATGCTGGTCTACTTCTTCTTCCTTACCTAGATCGGAAAATCTCCAGGTGGCTGAGGTGCGTATCAATGGTGGCACTGGAACCCTAATTCTCAACCTTGTCGCACGACCCAAACACAAACCCAGACCAATGCTTCTCCTCTTCCACACACGCGATTTATTTCATGAGCTTGTGAGCCGCCTCCCAGTCATTGCCACTCAGTCGCCGCCGCCGCCGGAGAAGACGTGCAGTGAGTTGTTGAAGAAGATGGAAGAAGATAAAACGTTGAAGAAGATGGGGAGAATAAGAAATAATTTTTTATATTTATTTATTCATTAAATTAAATTTTTTTTAAAAAATATTATTTTATTATATTCATTGTCAAGTCAGCAGTGCCACCGAGGCTTGGGAGTGACACATAGGAGAGAAGATGAGAGATTCTGCAGGAATGGTAAACAAAGCCACACTTTGTACCCGAACCTAACTTAAAGGTATAGTTTGTAAAAAAAATAAAAAATTAAGGACCAATTTGAATAAAACAAATAACTCAAGGGACCAAAAGTGTAATTTTGCTTATTTGATATTCTCGTTATCTTCAAGTCTAAAACTCATCTCCAACTCATCGTCTTTATTGCTAACAGACTCAAAGGGTCAATGACAATAATCTTTGACACTATTACCACTAATAGAAGGTTTTCTTAACAATTAAAAAGAATCTTTCTTAGTACTTAGTACTTACTACTGAGTTCTTTTCAAGTTGATACTTAGTTCCAAATAATAATTAATCAGAAGTTATTTATGTTAGAAAATAGTATAACACCGAGCAAACTATACAAAGTCCAAGCCTGGAAACAATAACGCACACTACAGATCCGCAGTACTTGGACATTGAACCATAGGGCCCATATCCGAAAAGGGCAACAAATATTATTGGGCGGTTCAGGCCCGTGTCCGAGCCCAACCCGTGAGTTGGGTACTCAGAATCAAAGAAACCCTGTTCTGTTACTTCATGTACTGATTCATTACCTGAGAGCCGCATCAGTTCCCTGAATCTTTGCATTCAACATGGTACGTTTTTTCTGCTCTTCATGTCTCTCCGTTTGAATCCCTTCATATGTTGGTGTTCGAAATTTGTATGCTTGTTGTTTGAATGATCATAAAAATGTGAACTTTAGTAGAAATTTGCAGCTTGTGATTTGAAATCAAGGATTTTGAAACTGGCCCTTGTATGTTTTATGGTTACATGTTGTTAATGATTGTGTTTATATATTTTTGAATTTTATTTTTTTGGTGATTGGGGTTTATAGGCTCTTGTGGCAAACGAGGAATTCCAGCACATTCTGCGTGTTCTGAACACCAACGTTGATGGGAAGCAGAAGATAATGTTCGCCCTTACCTCAATCAAAGGTATTGGCAGGCGATTTGCTAACATTTGCTGCAAGAAGGCTGATATTGACATGAACAAAAGGTCATTCCCACTGCTATATAAGAGTGATATGATTCACTGAATTCGGATTTGTATCCTATAGCTATGGATTTGATTTTTCATGTATTTTATTGAAATGAGTTTTTTATTTTTTTTGGCAGAGCTGGTGAATTGAGTGCTGCTGAGTTGGATAATCTGATGACTGTGGTTGCCAACCCTAGGCAATTCAAGATCCCAGACTGGTTTTTGAATAGGAAGAAGGACTATAAGGATGGCAAGTACTCCCAGGTGGTCTCAAATGCACTGGATATGAAGTTGAGGGATGACTTGGAGAGACTCAAGAAAATCAGGTCTGTAACATTCGTATTGTAGTTTTTAATTGAAAAAAAAAATTGTTTAGCTATAGCTGAACCTCTATTAATGTTGAGATTGTTCTGTGTAAATCAAGTTGTTTTCTACAACTTACAATGGGTATAACTGTCTCCTCCAAAGGAACCATGTAAATGAGGCAAATCATTGTCCAACTGTTCTAACAGATCCTTTGGTTAAGGTGACATGCACAATTTGGCATGGGTAGCTTCTTTTCTTATGTTGGAGTTTTTAGGCTCATGCTTTCAGTCATCAAATACTAATTCGTCATATGAGCTGCATAGGTAGTTTCTGTGACATAATTCTCTTTTGCATTATTTGCAAAACAATAGTTTCAGTGACATACAGATTAAAACTTAATATTGCTGAAAAGATTGTAAAGACAAATGAAAGCTATTAACATACATGCTATTTTGGTAAATGTTGTGCTTAGGGTCTGATGTTATATTACCATATGAATTTGATTTGTTTGCCTCCACCACTCTGTGTCTACCCATCATGTCAGTTTCCTGGATTAGAGGAACAATATATCGACCTTGATTTTTTTATTATATGTTGTCTACAGGATTTTGGTTATTGTGAACAATGAGACTGCATCATTCCTAACGTTTGAAACTTACTTGCAGGAATCATCGAGGTTTGAGGCACTACTGGGGTCTTCGTGTACGTGGCCAGCATACCAAGACTACTGGTCGCAGGGGTAAAACTGTTGGTGTCTCTAAGAAGCGCTGAGCTCCCATTTCCTACCCTTTTTTCGTTCCTTTGTTTTTGAAGAAGAGATGTATTGTTTGGAAAAAGCCACCAATATTTATTTTGAGAATGCATTATGATTTTGTTGCATTTGAATGTGGATTGTGGTGTTGTTAAGTTGACGTGATTTTTCACTTACGAATCCCATGTTTTTGTGCTTCAATTTCAATAAATGCTGCCAAATCTCAAGCAAGATTAGTGTATGATTACTACTCAATTTGATCTTATAATTATTTATTAGAGGTGATAGAGCTTTGAATTTTAAGACGACTCTTCATTACCCGAAAGTCGAAACCTTCTTCTTCGAAGAAAAGTGTGTTTCAGGGAGTATTGACAACAATAGATGCATCTGTTCATCAAGTCATTAGTTACCTCTAACTTGTTTTTTCTCTTCAATATAAATCTCCACCCTGCTAAAAATAAAGGCTCTTGTTATAAATTTTGCTTGAGTTGGTCAAAACTGGTCCAAATTGAGAGTATCGGTCGATACGACGCCAAGTTGAATCTTGCAAGCTAGGAAGTACTGGTAGGTCACTGGCCCAAACGATATGGGCAAATTCTAGGATCTTAGACCGTGAGAGACCATAAAAGAGTCCTTGCAAAATTGAATTTGCTTTTCAATCCTTCAATTTTTTATAATTAAAAATGTCAGCCCTTAATGAACCCACCTCACCTCCTCGCTCGCAGGTAGCACAAGCAACTTCTTTTTTTTTTTTTTTTTTTGGTGCTCACGCACTAGTAACTTCTATCGATTGAAATATTGTCCGCAGCAGTAAGACACAGATGAATCATGAATGAAATATCACCCTACGTATCCCTGTATAAAATTACACAATCTTTAACTTGAAATGCCTAAATTGTTTTAAACTCACTAGAAAGGTTCCCGATCCCTTCATTTAGGAGACGTGTTTCACCTTGTAGAGAAGAAATTGACTGGTTGGTAATTTGGTGGTGTCCCAAATAGGGAAATAAAAGATAAATAAGAAAAAGATAAAAAAAAAAGGGTGAAGGAAAATGATGGGTCCCTAGTGCTACATTTCCTGAGATCTGAAAACAAATTGAATACCCATCTGCTAGTGATTGTGGAGCGGAACAAAGTTGGGTTGGCCATGTCACCATGTGGGGGTGGGGGTGGCGGTAGAGAGAGGAGAGAGGAGAGAGGAGAGTGAAAGAGTAGTGAAAGGGGTAAAAAGCAAATTCTGTTTTTGCAAATATGGTCTCTTAGGTCTATGACCATGAGAGATTTGTGTTGATCGCTCACCTTAGAACTAGCCAACGTTATGACACGAACATTGATATGGTAGATTTTAAAACTTATTGGAGATATAATTAATATAAAATTAACATTAACATAAAAACACAAATCTCAAGAGAGGAATGATATTTTAAAACTAGCATGAATATTTGTAAACATAATAAAATATTAATGTTGATCTAATTATCATAGTATTTCCGTCTATAATGATATAATTTTTTTTAAAATTAAAATTAAAAATATTATTTAATACAGTTAATAGTGTATGAATATGTGAAGTGTCCTACACGAGTGGGTAACACATCAGGATGACTATGGAGATGTATTCGTCCTTCATAGCTTGCAAGTGTTGCTGCTGACTGCTCTTTCCGTCAGCACCATAGTCAATACATCGAGCTTCACAAGTTGACACAGGAACGTGTATGTGTTTCACACTTTCACATGCTTCCAACCAGGAGGTTCACACAAGCAATAGTGACAAGTGCTCATGGTGGGTAAGCATCGATTATGGGCAGAATCACGTTTGCCAACTTGGGGTCAGTCAATTCACATTGTGGCCAAACATGCACTTGACATCAGTTTCCTATGCGATTCAATCAGTGTCTCGCAAACAAGAAACTAACTCCAACTTCTCAGAAAATGAAAGTGAAATTTAGATCAGGTGGATGGAGTCCAGTGGAAAATACAATTAAAAGCCACCGGGGAACTTACAAACAGAATCAGGTTTTCCATTTTTTTTTTTTTTTAATAAAAAATGCCACTTTTAATGGAACAATCAAATTTTTATAGGTCCAGGTCTTAACATTTCAAGATACAGTCATAACTACACTAAAAAAGTCTGAATGAGTTGAAACAACAGGGCGATCCTCCAATCTCTTCAACATACATGAGATCCAACATTCCAATAGACAAGCCTCTTTGTGTCTTCATTGCAGCTGAAAAAAAGTTAAAATAATAAGGAATTTAGAAGGAAGGAATTGCGGGGGAGGGGTAGACAAGTCACTTGAAGACGTCCTTAACCAAGTATCTTCAATACAATGGTGCTGAATTAATAGGGTAACAATAGACTTACTAGGGTTATTGCTTAACTTTGAGACCACTTTCTATGCGTTCAATGAGCTGATCTGCGTTCAATGCTCCCTCCTGAAAATCACGATGAACATTTTTTTTTCTTGCTTAGAAAGAGAAGATAGTTGTTACGAATATGGGAAACTCATAATCAAAACATGTAAAGAAGCTTAACAAAGAAAACTTATATAACAGATATAGAAACTCTCTTAACATTCAAGATGAAGACGATGCTAATAAATTTTGCAACATATTAATTCCGATTGAGTCTGAAGATTTGGCATTAGTGACCGCATACAAAAACATCAAAGGAAAGGCTGCGAACATCATATCCATGTAAAGCTATAAACATTCAAATATGATGATGGGAGAAAGCATCTGAATTACTAAATGACACAATCTTATGCTATTGACCATGGACATAAGTCACTATTTTAGACATCCATGAATTGATGCACCAGTTAGGTTCTTTACATTCTAATCAAAGCAAACTTCATTTTCTTTAAGTTCACTGATCAAGTCAACAAGCCTTAGTGAATATATAGGTTAATAGGAACTAGACGATTCCACCGCATGCAAGTCCTCTACTCGTCTACAAATTGTCATCAACAAGAGCTAAGTTGGAGCAGTACCCAACAAGATTTCAAAATGACTTCTTCCACTTCTTTCCTCAGAGGGCTTAGCAAATGATGGTTCGTGATCTTTTACTGATGGTAGATAACAATTTTACTGATGTAGGACATGCATCTAGGTCATCAACAGCAATAATCAACCCTAAATTGATTTCATGTATCAGGCTTTCCATGAAAACTAACCATTTATGAATGCATTTCAAACAAGACTAGAAGCACGGTTAGTTCTAAGAACACCATATCTCAGTACAATGAAACACTGCTTATGCAAATACCACAGAAACATCAAAATCAATTTCATGATTCAAATTGTAATCTTATAGAAATGCGTACAATAATTCAGATGAAAAAAAGAAAAAATAACTTACAAAGCGATCAAAGGGTTTTCCATCCTTAAAGATAATGAAAGTAGGCAGTGCCTCAATTTTGTATTTGTCAGCAATAGAAGGATACTTCTCAGTATCAATCTTCACTATCTGTATCTTATCATTAAGCCTAGTGCTTACTTCATTGAGTATAGGAACCATGAATTGACAAGGACCACACCTGCAAAAACACCTCAAATCATCAACAATTAGTTAACAATAACTGTATTAACAAATAGTTACCACTTACCAGGTAGCATAAAAGTCAACCAACAAAGGCTTCTCAGAATTAGCAATCAAATCATCAAATGACGAAAAGGTTTCTTTCTTTGCTTCAACCTACACACAGAAAAAAGTCTCACTACAATTGAAATTGTAAAATCACTCTTATATAACAATAATCACCACAAAATCAGAACTATTCCTTAATTGAAAAAAACGGAGATTCTCTTACCAGAGGAACGATTCGAGGGCGTGAGGAAGAGGAAGCGCCGGAAGTTTGAATCCGAAGAAGGCGAGTGCGAACGGGAAATTGAAGCGATGAAAGCGATGATAGGTTTGCAGCAAAACGCGTGGAGCGTTGGGAGTTGAAAGAAGCAATGGTAGAGGAGGATGCTGAAACGGAGACCGCCATGGAAACGATACCAACGAGATTTTGATTTTGAAGTTTGGATAATGAGAAAAAGGAAAAGGGACAACAAAAAAAAATAAAAATCTGTTCGAGACGCGAAATATCCGATGTTAGAAAATGAAAGGGAAGAGGAGAAAAACCGAGAAAGTTAGGAAGGAAACGAAGCAACTTTCTTTCCTAATTTTTTTAATTTTTAATATAATTATTTCTTTTCATTTGAAATTTCGTCAACAAAACTCTTCTTAAAATAATAATAATAATATCATTTTCCATGCGTGAGAAATGAGGTGAACAAGCAATTTTTAATATTTTTTTAGAAGATTATCCTTATTTTTTTAATGTTATCAATTCATGCTTTCGTTCGAAGTCCATCAATTTTTACGATCAATTGAGACAAATCATTACTCTAAATACATAGAATCGTGGGTTAAACTTCTTTTTCTTTTACCTCTCCACTTCAATATGATTTAATGATTCTTCTTTGTCATTCATCAATTTCGTCTCTCTTTCGTTCCCGGTAAAGTCCACTACCACAAAAGCTCAAGTAACCAGTCTAACAGAGGCAACCGAATGTCATATTGCAGTAACGAGAATGTCTATTTTCCATCCCGGAGAAGTTTTCAATTCATGTTGATTATACAACTCATACAAAAGAACTTACAACATGTCTAGTGATATAAAATTATGACAATGGTAAACAACAGCCATGATGCCAGGCACCACAAAGCCTCACTTTCGGGGCATTCACCGTTAGCCGAATTCCCTGACGTACATAATTGCAGTTAACAGACTCCAAAACTACTGCTGATAACACCAGAATGCTGTGGAAAATGGTTACAAAAAATTTAATACCATGCGTGGCATTGTAAAATATGCAGGTTGCAAGAAGATCATCCATCACTTGTCAATATGAAAGCCAAAACAACTATGGTGAGCGCAATGGCAATGGTGACAGAACGAAACAGCTTTGCATATTTAATTGCAGTCTGATTCTTGCTCTCTTCACTGTTTAACCCAATCTCTTTGAGAAGCTCCCTCACTTCATCAATGTCCGAGTCCTTTGAAGCTTGGATTAGTCTACTTTGAATTTTCTCAAGCTTAGTGAACCTCCTGTCTCTAGATGTAACTTGTTGTGACCAGATAAAACCAGTCATCTTCCACAGGAGGATGCCCACATAGATGGCTACAATGCAGTCCACAGAGTAATGATGGCGTTCTCGTATTTCTCTTTGAGCACTGTGAATTACAAGAAGCCATACAAGAGCTGAACTGAAACCTCCATACGCTTCCTGCAACCATTTTTGAAGTATACAGGTACAGAATTAAGCTCCTACTTTAAAATTAAATGCAGAAATAACCACAAAATGATAACACATTGCAGTTGAGCAGTAAACTTCAAAGAGTAAAGACCCAAAGTGGTCCCTCAAATTTTTCAAGTAGGACATTTTGATCCCTGAAAAAAAAAATAAAGGACAATTTGGTCCCCAAATTTTAAAACTGGGGACAATTTGGTCCCCAAAATTTCATAACGGGGGACGTTCTGATCCCTCCGTAAGGACCAAATTGTCCCCCGTTTTGAAATTTGGGGGACCAAATTGTCCTTTATTTTTTTCAGGGACCAAACTGTCCTACTTGAAAAATTTGAGGGACCACTTTAGGTCTTTACTCAACTTCAAATCTTACCGTCCACGCCATAGCTGTGAGTACAGCAACTAGCATGTGGCCACTGTATAGTAGGTCATTGCAGCCACCTCCAGCCTTCTTTAACAGACCGAACCATGAAGATCCTTCGGAGGCAGTGGGTCGCAGAAAATCAATAAGAAAACTCATTGAACCCCAATCTGGCTGGTGGTCACCAACTGGTTTTCCAATGTCAACTAAGAAAGAAGAGTATGTTAATTTGTAGGACTTTCTCGCACAAGCAAAATATCTGTAAGGATTAAGCATAAAATAAAATAATAATAAAAACCTAAAATCCATACAATCACAAAGAATACCACGATCAAATTTCTTAGTATAACTACATCAGAGAAACCTCAAGTGGCTGCAAATAATTACAATGTCCAAAATCTAATATTTTTCAGTTACAATTCAAAGCTACTCTTCCAGGCCAACGAAATTTATGAAAACAAGAAAAAATCGAAGAGGATCTTTAATGAGCGCTACATGTCCTATAAAATTTGTTAATATTGTGGGCTACAATATAAGTACCCCGGAAGTAAAATCATTATAGCTTGAGAAAAAAAATAAAATTGCAAGAGAGAATCCAATGAAATAATAGACTGCATACCATAGGCTTTATCTTGCTTTATCAACCGGCTGATAGCA
>JAPCYP010000494.1:27500-28638 GCA_035048595.1 Echinosophora koreensis | reverse complement strand
TATGCAAAGACCCATTTTCCAGCACAAGACATCCTTTTTGCTGGGGAGACATACTCTTTTTTTCCAACCTAGAGGTCGAATTTTGGCCTGATTTTTGCAGGGTTGCTTATAAAAATGGGAGCTAGGGGATGAAAAATTTACAGAATTTTTCACCATACCATTTTTTTTTATAAATTTTCAAAGTGGAAAACCGAAACAATTCCCGAAAAATGGAAAATGGGTCTAGGCATCGAATTTTGAGCTGATTTTTGCAGGCACACTACTTATATTATTCCCAAGGTGTCCACCAAGTTTCGTGGCATTTCATGAAGGTGGTGATTTTTATGATTTTTCAACCGAAATCAGGAATATGCGACAGTTCGACGATAAGGAACCTAGGCTACAAATTGATTTTTGACCTGAATTTTGCAGGCACTCTTGCTATATTATTTCCAGCTTTACCTCCAAATTTCGTTGCATTTCATTGAGGGGTTGGAGTTTTAAGAAATTTTAGCCGAAATGTGGTATGCTAGCGTACTTAAACATGTGGTGGACCATGGATGACAGGTTTGCTTTTCCACCACGCCTTCTAAAAAGTCTAGGGGGGGGTCAGGGGAATGCTCTCAAGCATGTGTCACAACATTTTCCCGTCGGTGCTCGGTGCATCTGCGACGTGTGCCCAGCACAGTGGTCGTGCACGAGCCACCCAAAATGAACCTCCATCTTCCGGCACCAGCACCTTCAGCCGGTCAGTGCCATGTGCACCAGACCCTTGCAACCTTGGTTCCTTTCCGCACCGACCGAGCCAAGTCAGGAATCTGGTGCACCAGACCGAGCCATGTCAGGAATCCGGGGCACCACACGGAGCCAAGTCAGGATTCTGGTGCACCAGACCGAGCCAAATCATGAATCCGGCGCACCACACCGAGCCAGGTCAGGAATCTGGTGCACCAGACCATGCCAGGTCAGGAATCTGGTGCACCAGACCGAGCCAAATCATGAATCTGGTGCACCAGACCATGCCAGGTCAGGAATCTGGTGCACCAGACCGAGCCAAATCATGAATAAAGAGCCAGATCAGGAATCTGGTGCACCTTGCCGAGCCAAACCATGAATACCGAGCCAAGTCAGGAATCTGGTGCACCAGAACCTAGCTACC
>JAPCYP010000494.1:5000-7500 GCA_035048595.1 Echinosophora koreensis | reverse complement strand
CGAGGCCACTTCAGGACGATCACCCGTCTCTTGGTGCTTCGGATCTGCCCCGGAAGGCATCACCTAACACCACGTCCATCCACAACCAAGGTCGAGGAGCCGCGCACCCACAGCCTCGCCACACCATCGAGTACCCCACGAAATTGTTAAAAATCGAAAGCGAAATTTTTTAAAAACCAACAACGTCGCGAGGATCCTTTCCGATGCACCTTCAGCCGATCTGGCGTTTGTCACCCCTTCCAAGGCCACTTCAGGACGATCACCCGTCTCTTGGTGCTTCGGCTCTGCCCCGAAAGGCATCACCTAACACCACGTCCATCCACAGCCAAGGTCGAGGAGCCGCGCACCCACAGCCTCGCCACACCATCGAGTACCCCACGAAATTGTTAAAAATCGAAAGCGAAATTTTTTAAAAACCAACAACGTCGCGAGGATCCTTTCCGATGCACCTTCAGCCGATCTGGCGTTTGTCACCCCTTCCAAGGCCACTTCAGGACGATCACCGTCTCTTGGTGCTTCGGCTCTGCCCCGGAAGGCATCACCTAACACCACGTCCATCCACAGCCAAGGTCGAGGAGCCGCGCACCCACAGCCTCGCCACACCATCGAGTACCCCACGAAATTGTTAAAAATCGAAAGCGAAATTTTTAAAAACCAACAACGTCGCGAGGATCCTTTCCGATGCACCTTCAGCCGATCTGGCGTTTGTCACCCCTTCCGAGGCCACTTCAGGACGATCACCCGTCTCTTGGTGCTTCGGCTCTGCCCCGGAAGGCATCACCTAACACCACGTCCATCCACAGCCAAGGTCGAGGAGCCGCGCACCCACAGCCTCGTCACACCATCGAGTACCCCACGAAATTGATAAAAATCGAAAGCGAAAACTTTTAAAAACCAACAACGTCACGAGGATCCTTTCCGATGCAACTTCAGCCGATCTGGCGTTTGTCACCCCTTCCGAGGCCACTTCAGGACGATCACCCGTCTCTTGGTGCTTCGGCTCTGCCCCGGAAGGCATCACCTAACACCACGTCCATCCACAGCCAAGGTCGAGGAGCCGCGCACCCACAGCCTCGCCACACCATCGAGTACCCCACGAAATTGTTAAAAATCGAAAGCGAAATTTTTTAAAAACCAACAACGTCACGAGGATCCTTTCCGATGCAACTTCAGCCGATCTGGCGTTTGTCACCCCTTCCGAGGCCACTTCAGGACGATCACCCGTCTCTTGGTGCTTCGGCTCTGCCCCGGAAGGCATCACCTAACACCACGTCCATCCACAGCCAAGGTCGAGGAGCCGCGCACCCACAGCCCCACACCATCGAGTACCCCACGAAATTGTTAAAAATCGAAAGCGAAATTTTTTAAAAACAACAACGTCGCGAGGATCCTTTCCGATGCACCTTCAGCCGATCTGGCATTTGTCACCCCTTCCAAGGCCACTTCAGGACGATCACCCGTCTCTTGGTGCTTCGGCTCTGCCCCGAAAGGCATCACCTAACACCACGTCCATCCACAGCCAAGGTCGAGGAGCCACGCACCCACAGCCTCGTCACACCATCGAGTACCCCACGAAATTGATAAAAATCGAAAGCGAAAACTTTTAAAAACCAACAACGTCACGAGGATCCTTTCCGATGCAACTTCAGCCGATCTGGCGTTTGTCACCCCTTCCGAGGCCACTTCAGGACGATCACCCGTCTCTTGGTGCTTCGGATCTGCCCCGGAAGGCATCACCTAACACCACGTCCATCCACAACCAAGGTCAAGGAGCCGCGCACCCACAGCCTCCCCACACCATCGAGTACCCCACGAAATTGTTAAAAATCGAAAGCGAAATTTTTTAAAAACCAACAACGTCGCGAGGATCCTTTCCGATGCACCTTCAGCCGATCTGGCGTTTGTCACCCCTTCCAAGGCCACTTCAGGACGATCACCCGTCTCTTGGTGCTTCGGCTCTGCCCCGAAAGGCATCACCTAACACCACGTCCATCCACAGCCAAGGTCGAGGATCCGCGCACCCACAGCCTCGCCACACCATCGAGTACCCCACGAAATTGATAATTATCGAAAGCCATCCTTTTGGAAAACGAAATTGAAAAAATATCAAAAGCCGTCTTTTTAAAAACCGGTGCCAGCAACATTTGTGAGGGGATCCTTTACGGTGCGCCTTCAGCCAGTTTGGTGTTGGGTTACCCCCACCTTGGTCACATCCGGACGATCACGCATCCCTTCGTGTTGCGGTTCCGCCCCAGAAGGCATCACCTAACACAACGTCCATCCATAACCAAGGTCAGGGAAGCGCACCCATAGCCTCGACACCCCTTGGAAAATCCCCACAAAAACGAACCCATCCGATGCCCGCATTTTTCCCCGGGCCCACCTCCAGGGCCCACCCGGGCCCGCCCGTGCCCGGGCCCACGGAGTCGATCGGTCGGAAGATGACCCGATCGAGTCACCTACCATGCCGTGGGCATGGTCGGTGTGCAATGTTGGGGAT
>JAPCYP010000493.1:25000-28700 GCA_035048595.1 Echinosophora koreensis | reverse complement strand
TTCTCCGTCACCCGTCACCACCATGGTAGGCCACTATCCTACCATCGAAAGTTGATAGGGCAGAAATTTGAATGATGCGTCGCCGGCACAAGGGCCGTGCGATCGGACGAGTTATCATGAATCATCAAAGCAACAGGCAGAGCCTGCGTCGACCTTTTATCTAATAAATGCATCCCTTCCAGAAGTCGGGGTTTGTTGCACGTATTAGCTCTAGAATTACTACGGTTATCCGAGTAGTAGATACCATCAAACAAACTATAACTGATTTAATGAGCCATTCGCAGTTTCACCAGTCTGAATTAGTTCATACTTACACATGCATGGCTTAATCTTTGAGACAAGCATATGACTACTGGCAGGATCAACCAGGTAGCATCCACCAACAACTATGCCCGACGTGCAAGAGTTGTCACCGGCAAGCGGAAAAGCAACCCAGGCACCACGGCAAGCGTCATTCATGGCAAACGATAATTTCGAGGGACTCGACGGGGCACAATCAAGAGCCCACGTTAGCTGCATGCACCATATCCAGGTAGAACAGTAGATACCAATGACCACGTGAGCTGTACAAACACACAACTCAAGCGAAACACTAGCACTACTTTCAAATCCACTAAACCTCACAAAGGAAGCCTAGATGGACCAAGTCTGACGAGGCACATGAATACCACCAAATGGGTAGGCAACACAGGAACACCAATACACACGCCAAGGCCACTGCGACACAAGGCGAACCTGACATGGATTTCTGTCTGACCGTTCGATGACCATGAGCACGGAGCCAGCCAACACAAACATCGCAATCACCACTCACACGCCCTCACGTTTGCAAGACACAATGCAACCGAACAGAACCACTGCCCCACATTGCCAACGGCAAGCAAGCACATGGAAGCATCGAGAAGCACCACATCGCATCGCTAGGCGCGACGGATATCCGAAGCCAACATTTTTAAATCCACGTCCATCCACAGCCAAGGTCGAGGAGCCGCGCACCCACAGCCTCGCCACACCATCGAGTACCCCCACTAAATTGATAAAAATCGAAAGGGAAAATTTTAAAAACCAACAACATCACGAGGATCCTTTCCGATGCGCCTTCAGCCGATCTGGCGTTTGTCACCCCTTCCAAGGCCACTCAGGACGATCACCCGTCTCTTGGTGCTTCGGCTCTGCCCCATAAGGCATCACCTAACACCACGTCCATCCACAGCCAAAGGTCGAGGAGCCGCGCACCCCACAGCCTCGCCACACCATCGAGTACCCCACGAAATTGCTAAAAATCGAAAGGGAAAATTTTAAAAACCAACAACCTCACGAGGATCCTTTCCGATGCACCTTCAGCCGATCTGGCGTTTGTCACCCCTTCCGAGGCCACTTCAGGACGATCACCCGTCTCTTAGTGCTTCGGATCTGCCCCGGAAGGCATCACCTAACACCACGTCCATCCACAACCAAGGTCGAGGAGCCGCGCACCCACAGCCTCGCCACACCATCGAGTACCCCACGAAATTGTTAAAAATCGAAAGCGAAATTTTTTAAAAACCAACAACGTCGCGAGGATCCTTTCCGATGCACCTTCAGCCGATCTGGCGTTTGTCACCCCTTCCAAGGCCACTTCAGGACGATCACCCGTCTCTTGGTGCTTCGGCTCTGCCCCGAAAGGCATCACCTAACGCCACGTCCATCCACAGCCAAGGTCGAGGAGCCGCGCACCCACAGCCTCGCCACACAATCGAGTACCCCACGAAATTGTTAAAAATCGAAAGCGAAATTTTTTAAAACCAACAACATCACGAGGATCCTTTCCGATGCAACTTCAGCCGATCTGGCGTTTGTCACCCCTTCCGAGGCCACTTCAGGACGATCACCCGTCTCTTGGTGCTTCCGCTCTGCCCCGGAAGGCATCACCTAACACCACGTCCATCCACAGCCAAGGTCGAGGAGCCGCGCACCCACAGCCTCCCCACACCATCGAGTACCCCACGAAATTGTTAAAAATCGAAAGCGAAGTTTTTTAAAACAACCAACGTCGCGAGGATACTTTCCGATGCACCTTCAGCCGATCTGGCATTTGTCACCCCTTCCAAGGCCACTTCAGGACGATCACCCGTCTCTTGGTGCTTCGGCTCTGCCCGAAAGGCATCACCTAACACCACGTCCATCCACAGCCAAGGTCGAGGAGCCACGCACCCACAGCCTCGTCACACCATCGAGTACCCCACGAAATTGATAAAAATCGAAAGCGAAAACTTTTAAAAACCAACAACGTCACGAGGATCCTTTCCGATGCAACTTCAGCCGATCTGGCATTTGTCACCCCTTCCGAGGCCACTTCAGGACGATCACCCGTCTCTTGGTGCTTCGGATCTGCCCCGGAAGGCATCACCTAACACCACGTCCATCCACAACCAAGGTCAAGGAGCCGCGCACCCACAGCCTCCCCACACCATCGAGTACCCCACGAAATTGTTAAAAATCGAAAGCGAAATTTTTTAAAAACCAACAACGTCGCGAGGATCCTTTCCGATGCACCTTCAGCCGATCTGGCGTTTGTCACCCCTTCCAAGGCCACTTCAGGACGATCACCCGTCTCTTGGTGCTTCGGCTCTGCCCCGAAAGGCATCACCTAACACCACGTCCATCCACAGCCAAGGTCGAGGAGCCACGCACCCACAGCCTCGTCACACCATCGAGTACCCCACGAAATTGATAAAAATCGAAAGCGAAAACTTTTAAAAACCAACAAACGTCACGAGGATCCTTTCCGATGCAACTTCAGCCGATCTGGCATTTGTCACCCCTTCCGAGGCCACTTCAGGACGATCACCCGTCTCTTGGTGCTTCGGATCTGCCCCGGAAGGCATCACCTAACACCACGTCCATCCACAACCAAGGTCAAGGAGGCCGCGCACCCACAGCCTCCCCACACCATCGAGTACCCCACGAAATTGTTAAAAATCGAAAGCGAAATTTTTTAAAAACCAACAACGTCGCGAGGATCCTTTCCGATGCACCTTCAGCCGATCTGGCGTTTGTCACCCCTTCCAAGGCCACTTCAGGACGATCACCCGTCTCTTGGTGCTTCGGCTCTGCCCCGAAAGGCATCACCTAACACCACGTCCATCCACAGCCAAGGTCGAGGATCCGCGCACCCACAGCCTCGCCACACCATCGAGTACCCCACGAAATTGATAATTATCGAAAGCCGATCCTTTGGAAACGAATATTGAAAAAATATCAAAAAGCCGTCTTTTTAAAAACCGGTGCCAGGCAACATTTGTGAGGGGATCCTTTACGGTGCGCCTTCAGCCAGTTTGGTGTTGGGTTACCCCCACCTTGGTCACATCCGGACGATCACGCATCCCTTCGTGTTGCGGTTCCGCCCCAGAAGGCATCACCTAACACAACGTCCATCAATAACCAAGGTCAGGGGAAGCGCACCCATAGCCTCGACACCCCTTGGAAAATCCCCACAAAAACGAACCCATCCGATGCCCGCATTTTTCCCGGGCCCACCTCCAGGGCCTACCCGGGCCCGCCCGTGCCCGGGCCCGGCACGGAGTCGATCGGATCGGAAGATGACCCGATCGAGTCACCTACCATGCCGTGGGGCATGGTCGGTGTGCAATGTTGGGGATCATTGCATGGGGTAGGGGGGGGCATGACCATGGTGCACCAGGCGTGGCACCAGGTCAGG
>JAPCYP010000493.1:12500-15000 GCA_035048595.1 Echinosophora koreensis | reverse complement strand
TTGTCACCCCTTCCAAGGCCACTTCAGGACGATCACCCGTCTCTTGGTGCTTCGGCTCTGCCCCGAAAGGCATCACCTAACACCACGTCCATCCACAGCCAAGGTCGAGGAGCCACGCACCCACAGCCTCGTCACACCATCGAGTACCCCACGAAATTGATAAAAATCGAAAGCGAAAACTTTTAAAAACCAACAACGTCACGAGGATCCTTTCCGATGCAACTTCAGCCGATCTGGCATTTGTCACCCCTTCCGAGGCCACTTCAGGACGATCACCCGTCTCTTGGTGCTTCGGATCTGCCCCGGAAGGCATCACCTAACACCACGTCCATCCACAACCAAGGTCAAGGAGCCGCGCACCCACAGCCTCCCCACACCATCGAGTACCCCACGAAATTGTTAAAAATCGAAAGCGAAATTTTTTAAAAACCAACAACGTCGCGAGGATCCTTTCCGATGCACCTTCAGCCGATCTGGCGTTTGTCACCCCTTCCAAGGCCACTTCAGGACGATCACCCGTCTCTTGGTGCTTCGGCTCTGCCCCGAAAGGCATCACCTAACACCACGTCCATCCACAGCCAAGGTCGAGGAGCCACGCACCCACAGCCTCGTCACACCATCGAGTACCCCACGAAATTGATAAAAATCGAAAGCGAAAACTTTTAAAAACCAACAACGTCACGAGGATCCTTTCCGATGCAACTTCAGCCGATCTGGCATTTGTCACCCCTTCCGAGGCCACTTCAGGACGATCACCCGTCTCTTGGTGCTTCGGATCTGCCCCGGAAGGCATCACCTAACACCACGTCCATCCACAACCAAGGTCAAGGAGCCGCGCACCCACAGCCTCCCCACACCATCGAGTACCCCACGAAATTGTTAAAAATCGAAAGCGAAATTTTTTAAAAACCAACAACGTCGCGAGGATCCTTTCCGATGCACCTTCAGCCGATCTGGCGTTTGTCACCCCTTCCAAGGCCACTTCAGGACGATCACCCGTCTCTTGGTGCTTCGGCTCTGCCCCGAAAGGCATCACCTAACACCACGTCCATCCACAGCCAAGGTCGAGGATCCGCGCACCCACAGCCTCGCCACACCATCGAGTACCCCACGAAATTGATAATTATCGAAAGCCATCCTTTTGGAAAACGAAATTGAAAAAATATCAAAAGCCGTCTTTTTAAAAACCGGTGCCAGCAACATTTGTGAGGGGATCCTTTACGGTGCGCCTTCAGCCAGTTTGGTGTTGGGTTACCCCCACCTTGGTCACATCCGGACGATCACGCATCCCTTCGTGTTGCGGTTCCGCCCCAGAAGGCATCACCTAACACAACGTCCATCCATAACCAAGGTCAGGGAAGCGCACCCATAGCCTCGACACCCCTTGGAAAATCCCCACAAAAACGAACCCATCCGATGCCCGCATTTTTCCCCGGGCCCACCTCCAGGGCCCACCCGGGCCCGCCCGTGCCCGGGCCCACGGAGTCGATCGGTCGGAAGATGACCCGATCGAGTCACCTACCATGCCGTGGGCATGGTCGGTGTGCAATGTTGGGGATCATTGCATGGGGTAGGGGGGGGCATGACCATGGTGCACCAGGCGTGGCACCAGGTCAGGGTCAGGCTGGCACCTCTCCCCCCCCTATAATAGCTTAATATGCAAAGACCCATTTTCCAGCACAAGACATCCTTTTTGCTGGGGAGACATACTCTTTTTTTCCAACCTAGAGGTCGAATTTTGGCCTGATTTTTTGCAGGGTTGCTTATAAAAATGGGAGCTAGGGGATGAAAAATTTACAGAATTTTTCACCATACCATTTTTTTTTTATAAATTTTCAAAGTGGAAAACCGAAACAATTCCCGAAAAATGGAAAATGGGTCTAGGCATCGAATTTTGAGCTGATATTTTGCAGGCACACTACTTATATTATTCCCAAGGTGTCCACCAAGTTTCGTGGCATTTCATGAAGGTGGTGATTTTTTATGATTTTTCAACCGAAATCAGGAATATGCGACAGTTCGACGATAAGGAACCTAGGCTACAAATTGATTTTTGACCTGAATTTTTGCAGGCACTCTTGCTATATTATTTCCAGCTTTACCTCCAAATTTCGTTGCATTTCATTGAGGGGTTGGAGTTTTAAGAAATTTTAGCCGAAATGTGGTATGCTAGCGTACTTAAACATGTGGTGGACCATGGATGACAGGTTTGCTTTTCCACCACGCCTTCTAAAAAGTCTAGGGGGGGGGTCAGGGGAATGCTCTCAAGCATGTGTCACAACATTTTCCCGTCGGTGCTCGGTGCATCTGCGACGTGTGCCCAGCACAGTGGTCGTGCACGAGCCACCCAAAATGAACCTCCATCTTCCGGCACCAGCACCTTCAGCCGGTCAGTGCCATGTGCACCAGACCCTTGCAACCTTGGTTCCTTTCCGCACCGACCGAGCCAAGTCAGGAATCTGGTGCACCAGACCGAGCCATGTCAGGAATCCGGGGCACC
>JAPCYP010000493.1:0-2500 GCA_035048595.1 Echinosophora koreensis | reverse complement strand
TAAAAATCGAAAGCGAAAACTTTTAAAAACCAACAACGTCACGAGGATCCTTTCCGATGCAACTTCAGCCGATCTGGCATTTGTCACCCCTTCCGAGGCCACTTCAGGACGATCACCCGTCTCTTGGTGCTTCGGATCTGCCCCGGAAGGCATCACCTAACACCACGTCCATCCACAACCAAGGTCAAGGAGCCGCGCACCCACAGCCTCCCCACACCATCGAGTACCCCACGAAATTGTTAAAAATCGAAAGCGAAATTTTTTAAAAACCAACAACGTCGCGAGGATCCTTTCCGATGCACCTTCAGCCGATCTGGCGTTTGTCACCCCTTCCAAGGCCACTTCAGGACGATCACCCGTCTCTTGGTGCTTCGGCTCTGCCCCGAAAGGCATCACCTAACACCACGTCCATCCACAGCCAAGGTCGAGGATCCGCGCACCCACAGCCTCGCCACACCATCGAGTACCCCACGAAATTGATAATTATCGAAAGCCATCCTTTTGGAAAACGAAATTGAAAAAATATCAAAAGCCGTCTTTTTAAAAACCGGTGCCAGCAACATTTGTGAGGGGATCCTTTACGGTGCGCCTTCAGCCAGTTTGGTGTTGGGTTACCCCCACCTTGGTCACATCCGGACGATCACGCATCCCTTCGTGTTGCGGTTCCGCCCCAGAAGGCATCACCTAACACAACGTCCATCCATAACCAAGGTCAGGGAAGCGCACCCATAGCCTCGACACCCCTTGGAAAATCCCCACAAAAACGAACCCATCCGATGCCCGCATTTTTCCCCGGGCCCACCTCCAGGGCCCACCCGGGCCCGCCCGTGCCCGGGCCCACGGAGTCGATCGGTCGGAAGATGACCCGATCGAGTCACCTACCATTGCCGTGGGCATGGTCGGTGTGCAATGTTGGGGATCATTGCATGGGGTAGGGGGGGGCATGACCATGGTGCACCAGGCGTGGCACCAGGTCAGGGTCAGGCTGGCACCTCTCCCCCCCCTATAATAGCTTAATATGCAAAGACCCATTTTCCAGCACAAGACATCCTTTTTGCTGGGGAGACATACTCTTTTTTTCCAACCTAGAGGTCGAATTTTGGCCTGATTTTTTGCAGGGTTGCTTATAAAAATGGGAGCTAGGGGATGAAAAATTTACAGAATTTTTCACCATACCATTTTTTTTTTATAAATTTTCAAAGTGGAAAACCGAAACAATTCCCGAAAAATGGAAAATGGGTCTAGGCATCGAATTTTGAGCTGATTTTTTGCAGGCACACTACTTATATTATTCCCAAGGTGTCCACCAAGTTTCGTGGCATTTCATGAAGGTGGTGATTTTTTATGATTTTTCAACCGAAATCAGGAATATGCGACAGTTCGACGATAAGGAACCTAGGCTACAAATTGATTTTTGACCTGAATTTTTGCAGGCACTCTTGCTATATTATTTCCAGCTTTACCTCCAAATTTCGTTGCATTTCATTGAGGGGTTGGAGTTTTAAGAACTTTTAGCCGAAATGTGGTATGCTAGCGTACTTAAACATGTGGTGGACCATGGATGACAGGTTTGCTTTTCCACCACGCCTTCTAAAAAGTCTAGGGGGGGGGTCAGGGGAATGCTCTCAAGCATGTGTCACAACATTTTCCCGTCGGTGCTCGGTGCATCTGCGACGTGTGCCCAGCACAGTGGTCGTGCACGAGCCACCCAAAATGAACCTCCATCTTCCGGCACCAGCACCTTCAGCCGGTCAGTGCCATGTGCACCAGACCCTTGCAACCTTGGTTCCTATCCGCACCGACCGAGCCAAGTCAGGAATCTGGTGCACCAGACCGAGCCATGTCAGGAATCCGGGGCACCACACGGAGCCAAGTCAGGATTCTGGTGCACCAGACCGAGCCAAATCATGAATCCGGCGCACCACACCGAGCCAGGTCAGGAATCTGGTGCACCAGACCATGCCAGGTCAGGAATCTGGTGCACCAGACCGAGCCAAATCATGAATCTGGTGCACCAGACCATGCCAGGTCAGGAATCTGGTGCACCAGACCGAGCCAAATCATGAATAAAGAGCCAGATCAGGAATCTGGTGCACCTTGCCGAGCCAAACCATGAATACCGAGCCAAGTCAGGAATCTGGTGCACCAGAACCTAGCTACCTTGGTTCCTCTCCCGCACCGATCGAGGCAGATCCGGCACCTGGTGCACCCGGGGGACCCGTGGCCGATGCACCATTCCCTCGTTCCCGGTTGGAGATAGCTGTCACCGAGATAACAACTACAACTACAACTACTACTACTACTACTACTATATATATAATATATAATATAATATATATATATATATATAAAATAGCCAGGTACCTGCCCCCTATAATAGCTTAATATGCAAAGACCCATTTTCCAGCACAAGACATCCTTTTTGCTGGGGAGACATACTCTTTTTTTCCAAGCTAGAAGTCGAATTGTTGAGTGATTTTTTGCAGGAATGCTTATAAAA
>JAPCYP010000492.1:0-28790 GCA_035048595.1 Echinosophora koreensis | reverse complement strand
GTTTGTCATCATCAAAAAGGGGAGATTGTTAAGTCTCTAAAATGTCTGTGTGCATTTCCCTAAGTTTTGATGAAAACTAAACATTGGGTAATGATTTAATTAACCTATTTTGTGGTTGCTAACCTGTCTACTTAGTGTACAGATCAGAAGATTACAAAACTCACCTGTCTGTCTACCTAAGTCTCACCTGTCCGTATAAACCAAGAAGTCAACCTGTCTGCTGACTAGGATTGTTGACTATGTGCAAACTGATTTTACAACCTGTCTCTACTCTTCAACTTGTCTAAGGTTCTTCGTTAAAGAACTCGAAGTACAGGAAGCTTTTGCAAGCTGTCCCCTCATGAAGAATACTCTGAGAACTCTCTCACGCTTATCAAGAAACTCAGAAGTGCTCTCTCTCAAGCAACCTAGGAAGTCAGAGATAAACTTCCAGTTAAAGAATGTTTCCAACATGCTTTATTCCCTAGTACTTTCAGTCATTACACAGAAAGGGAAATGTACTCTGCAAAAGTACAAAAGCACTCTGCACAACTCTGAGTTATCTACACGATGCATAAAGCTATTATCCCTCATGTTAGAGTACAACCAACGTCTTCATTGCATTAATGGCTGCCCAGAACGACTATATTGCATTTAATGAAGCTCTGCTTGAAGCCATAGTTGCAAGGAATGTCTCTAACGGATATTAAATGTTTGAAGGCTATAAATACAGAAGTCATTGAAGATGAACATATCAGAGTTTTACAAAGCATTAAAGAGCCATTACTCTGTTCATTTATTCTGTATTCTTCGATCATTTGAAGTTATTACGCAGACTTTCCTAAGCTTTATATTTAAACCACTCTCTGAGTGTTAGTGAAAGGTCTGTAAGTGTATTTATTACAAACCAAACTCTCAAACAAATCTGAGTGAGCCTGAAGAGGCTAGGTGTGCAAAGAATACTTGTGTTGGAGCCTGAAGAGGCTAGGTGTGCAAACAATACTTGGAGTCTGTAACCTGATTAGTTATAGTGGATAAATCTTGGTGCTGCCAAGGACTGGACGTAGCTCTTTGTGTTAAAGAGTGAACCAGGATAAATCTGTGTTAATCTCTCTTTCCTTAATCTCTTTAGTTTTTTTGATTATATATATCATCTGCTTTCTAACAAAGGGGTTAAACCTGTTTTTGTCAAGTCTGTTTTCTTATCTCTACGTGTGTTGTTTTTCTGAGAAAACTACAACAGACAGGTGACCTGTCTGTGTATCTTTTTACACCCGTCTGTGCTTAGCTTCTGCATGCAAAAAGTTTTTAACTTTATTTTAAATTCTGATAAACACAATTCAACCCCCCTTCTCGTGTTTGTAGTTGTCTATTTCAATGATCACTCGGTATGATCCCTTGGTTAACCCATGACCCTCACGCCATAATCACACGGTTAACACATGACCCACTTGCCATGATTTTTTGGTTAACCCATGACACTCACTCCATGATCCCATGGTGAAACCATGACCCTCTTGCCACGACCACATGGCTAACCCATGACCCTCATGCCATGATCCCATGGTTAATCCACGACCTACTTGCCCTGATATCATGGTTAACCCATGAACCTCACGCCATGATCACATGGTTAACCAATGACCCTACTCCATGATCCCATGGTTAAACCATGGACCTCTTGTCATTATCCCATGGTTAACCCATGACCATCACGCCATGATCCCATGGTTAAACCTTGACCCTCTTAATATGATCCCATGGTTAACCCATGACCCTCATGCCATGATCCCATGGTTAACCCATGACCCCCTGGCTATCATCTCATGGTTAACCCATGATCCTCACACCCTGATCCCAAGGTTAAATCATGACCCTCTTACCCTGATCGCATGGTTAAACCATGACCCTCACACCATGATCCCATGGTTAACCCATGACCCTCACACCATGATCCCATGGTTAAACCATGACCCACTTGCCATGATTTCATGGTTAACCCATGACCCCCTTGCGATGATTCCATCGTTAACCAACGACCCTCGCGCCATGATCCCATGGTTAAACTTTGACCCTCTAGAAATGATCCCATGGGTAAACCATGATCCTCTTGCCATGATCCCATGGCTAACCCATGACCATCACGCCATGATCCCATGGTTAAACCATGACCCTCATGCCATGATCCCATGGTTAACCGATGATGTTGACAAGTGACCTCAAACACAAGAGGGGGGTGAATTGTGTTTTTCAAAAACTTTGGCAAATATAAAACTTTTTCCTTTGGATATATTATGAAAAACAAATTTGTTAAATACGCGTGCAATTAAAAAACGTTTTGCAAAAGATAAAGCAGAAATAGAAAGATAAGGGATGAGAAAATGAACACAAGCAATATATCCTGGTTCGGCCACAAACTACCCAAGGCAATACGACCAAGGGATTTCAATCAACTCTAGTTTTTAACAGGATCAACTAGAACCTTTACAATATAGAGCACTCCTCACAGACCAGGGATATCACCTCCCCCAGTGAAAGAGTCTCAAGACAATAACCCAAGAGATATCACCTCTCTTGTCAACCACAAGGAATATCACCTCCCTTGTAAACACTTGGAAATCACATCCAAGAACACCCCAAGAGATATCACCTCTCTTGAAAAACTAGGTGTAGAAAAGAATGATTTGAGTCACACACGACTCTTACAATAATATGCACTCTTAATAGTGTTGATAAACAAATTGAAGAGCAAATACAATACCACCTATATGGTGTATAGAATACTCAATATAATATGGTCAATGTGTAAGTGCAAGAGATAGAGTATAAAAATGTTTTCACAGAGTTTTAGCACAGAGAAAATGATAGCAGTGTTTTGTATTTGATGAAGGCTGCCTAAACTTGCTTTTATAGGAGTTCAAAAGAAATTAGGTCAAGCCTCTTAAAATTCATTTTTGTCGCAGCATAATCGATTATTACATTATCATAATCGATTATTTAAACCAATTTCAGGAAGCGCTCACTTTGACAGAATAGTCATAATCGATTACACTAATCGATTATGAGTCCACTGACTTTCATAAAAAAGCTATAATCGATTACATAATCGATTACAGGGTTCCTGTTGAAGCTCGTTTGAAGTCAGAGAGGACATAATCGATTATACAAAAACCATAATCGATTATTCTTATTCAAAATTCAAACTCAACGGCTTTAATGTCATAATTACTCATTAACACCAATTAAAGCCATTTAACCTCAACTCATAATCGATTATTGGATTACCATAATCGATTATGGCACGGATAAAATTGATTTTGAAAAACTTGACAATTAAGAGATTGATTGCTCATTAAGTATGATTAATTGTCAATTTTAATCCCTTTAAAACACATGATAAATTCTTTTAAGCATATGTTAAATGTGTGTGTGTGAGACCAATATTAAATTGAGAACTCTACTTACCATTTACACACTTTTCTAAAACACAATACACTTAATGAAATTCCCATTTTGCCCCTTGTGCTTGCTTGCTTTATAACTTTCCTTTTTGCACTTTAGTCCTTCTGGACCTTTCCCTTTTGTCATTCATCAAAACTTAAAGTACCTGTCAAGGCATATATTCACATTCTCCCCCTTTTTGATGATGACAACATCTCAGGAGGGATTTGCTAGAAAGATAGGGTTAGAGCAGTTCAAGCAAATATATCAGAGTTTTTAGTTCTAAGCACAGTTTGCTCTACTCCCCCTCACTCTATGCATACATTCAAATCCACTCCCCCTGAATCATGCATTCAGATAACTCTCCCCCTTTTGGCATTATCAAAAAGCGGGAAAAATATTGATAAAGCAAGGCATATATTCAGAGTAATAATATATAAAAGGCATCAGTGTAATTCAAACATGTGTGCGGAAGCAAGTGCCAGGATAATAAAAGAATTGATTCCCCTTTTTGCAAGTGTATGATTATTTCCCTTAAGCATTCAAATAATTCTCCCCCTTTCTAAAAATAATTTTTCAAAAAAAAATATTTCAACTTTCTAAGGCATTGGAGAGAAGAAAGTGTAAAGATGAAAGATCCTTTTCAAATAATTTTGAAGAGTTAATCATGTAAAATGTTCTACCATGTATAATCGATTATGTAATCGATTTTGACTCTTCTGGAAAGTTGCCCTCTTGCATAATCTATTATACTAATCTATTAGAGGCATTCTGACTTTTGCCTTTCTGCTCCTCGTCCAAGAGTAATCGATTATGTTAATCGATTACTACCTTACTGACTTTTTCTATTTTCTCCTTTCTGCTCATAATCGATTCCTTTAATCGATTTTGGCCTTTCTGACTTCTCATAATCGATTATTGCTATTCTATAATCGATTATGGGTTGAAAAATTGTGCTTTTGAACGACCATATTGAAATTCCAATTTTTGTTCTTGGTCTTCAAGCACTCCTGCAAAACAGAATCATATTTGGCTTTTGGTACCCCAAACCATTTTGGGTCTTGAACATTAGTCTTGGGCAATAAGCCCTTTGAAATCCATGCATTTTTAGCATTTATGCCTTTGTTTTTCCTAATATTGCAAATAGAGGCAGTGTGACCTTTTCTACCACAGTGAAAGCATTTAACAAAGGGACTACTTGACTTGTTGCTTGGACTAAAAAATTTCTTAAAAAGATTTTTCATGAAATTTTGGTTGATAGCCCAAACCAGCTTTGTCATACATTCCTTTTGATTTCCCAAAAGAACATTTAGGTTATCCCTTCCCATTGTGAATTTCGCAAGCGTGTTATATAAGTCTTCAATTTTGATTTTCAAAATGCTGCATTCATCACATTCAGAAACTTCATTCTTTTTATTTTCACAAGATAAGCAAGATGAAGTTTCATTTAAAACATCTTGTTTTTCTTTAAGAACTTCCATCTCTTTGTTTAAAACATCTATTTTTAGCTCAAGACTAGAAATGGTTTTCTTTGATGAGGAAATAATTTTTCGTAGTCTAATAGTTTCATCATTTAATTCCTCACAAGCAATAACAAGTCATCATAAGATAGATCAGTTTCAAGTTCAGGGTCGTTTACCTCAACTTCCTCATGATTTGCCATGAGACATAAATATGCCTCCTCATTATCCGACTCATCGGATGAGTCCATATCATTGTCTTCCCAAGCAATGTAGGCCCTTATTTTTCTTCGGTCCTTTTGTGGCCTTGTCTCTGATTTCTCATGCTTTCTTTGGCCTTTAGGACAGTCGGGTTTTATATGACCCCTTTTGCCGCACTTGTAGCATGTTGGGATGAAAGAGGTCTCTTCTTCCTCATCTTTCTTTTTAGGATTGGAGACTTGTTTTACAATGCCTTTTCGCCTTAAGAACTTTTTGAATTTGCGGATCATTTGGCTCATCTCCTCCTCATCTTCATCAAGGCTATCACAATCATCATAGTCACTCCCTTCATCATTTTCAATCATGCGTGCTTTGAGTGCATGGCTATTCTTTATTTTATTATCATTTTCCTCACTTTCCATGAGGCGATATAATTCAAGCTCGTGTTCCTGCAATTTGCCAAACAAAGTAGCCAAAGACATAGATGATAAATCTCTAGATTCAGAAATAGCAGTTACTTTGGGTTGCCAATTTCTACTCAAACATGTAAGCACTTTATTTATCAAATCCTCATTATTAAAAGATTTCCCAAGAGCCCTAAGATGATTTATAATATGGGTAAAACATTTCTGCATATCTTGTATGCTTTCACCCTGTATCATCCTAAATAGCTCATACTCATGGGTCAATGTGTTCATCCTAGCCCTTTTGACCTCGGTAGTACCTTCATGGGTCAATTGAAGGGTGTCCCACATTTCTTTAGCGGTCTTGCAATTTGAGACCCTATAGAACTCATCGTAGCTTAAAGCTGAAGTGATGATGTTCCTAGCTTTCAAATTGTATTGGACCTTTTTCTTTTCCGCATCGGTCCAAAGATTTTTCGGTTTATCCACTAAAGCACCATTAACTTCATGCTTAGGGACAAATGGACCATTTTCCACAGAATCCCAAATATCAATATCAGAAGCTTCTAAAAAAATTTCTATTCTTTCTTTCCAATAACCATACCCTTCACCATTGAAAGATGGGGGTCTGTTTACGGAGTTTCCCTCGTTACAAAAACGGTTTGAAGTCATGTTACCTCTTGAGGCGGTTTCGCCCTTTATATCCAAGAGTTAAGCTCTGATGCCACTTGTTGACAAGTGACCTCAAACACAAGAGGGGGGTGAATTGTGTTTTTCAAAAAATTTGGCAAATATAAAACTTTTTCCTTTGGATATATTATGAAAAACAAATTTGTTAAATACGCGTGCAATTAAAAACGTTTTGCAAAAGATAAAGCAGAAATAGAAAGATAAGGGATGAGAAATGAACACAAGCAATATATCCTGGTTCGGCCACAAACTACCCAAGTGGCCTACGTCCAGTCCCCAAGGCAATACGACCAAGGGATTTCAATCAACTCTAGTTTTTAATAGGATCAACTAGAACCTTTACAATATAGAGCACTCCTCACAGACCAGGGATATCACCTCCCCCAGTGAAAGAGTCTCAAGACAATAACCCAAGAGATATCACCTCTCTTGTCAACCACAAGGAATATCACCTCCCTTGTAAACACTTGGAAATCACATCCAAGAACACCCCAAGAGATATCACCTCTCTTGAAAAACTAGGTGTAGAAAAGAATGATTTGAGTCACACGACTCTTACAATAATATGCACTCTTAATAGTGTTGATAAACAAATTGAAGAGCAAATACAATACCACCTATATGGTGTATAGAATACTCAATATAATATGGTCAATGTGTAAGTGCAAGAGATAGAGTATAAAAATGTTTTCACAGAGTTTTAGCACAGAGAAAATGATAGCAGTGTTTTGTATTTGATGAAGGCTGCCTAAACTTGCTTTTATAGGAGTTCAAAAGAAATTAGGTCAAGCCTCTTAAAATTCATTTTTGTCGCAGCATAATCGATTATTACATTATCATAATCGATTATTTAAACCAATTTCAGGAAGCGCTCACTTTGACAGAATAGTCATAATCGATTACACTAATCGATTATGAGTCCACTGACTTTCATATAAAAAGCTATAATCGATTACATAATCGATTACAGGGTTCCTGTTGAAGCTCGTTTGAAGTCAGAGAGGACATAATCGATTATACAAAAACCATAATCGATTATTCTTATTCAAAATTCAAACTCAACGGCTTTAATGTCATAATTACTCATTAACACCAATTAAAGCCATTTAACCTCGACTCATAATCGATTATTGGATTACCATAATTGATTATGGCACGGATAAAATTGATTTGAAAAACTTGACAATTAAGAGATTGATTGCTCATTAAGTATGATTAATTGTCAATTTAATCCCTTTAAAACACATGATAAATTCTTTTAAGCATATGTTAAATGTGTGTGTGTGAGACCAATATTAAATTGAGAACTCTACTTACCATTTACACACTTTTTCTAAAACACACAATACACTTAATGAAATTCCCATTTTGCCCCTTGTGCTTGCTTGCTTTATAACTTTCCGCTTTTTGCACTTTAGTCCTTCTGGACCTTTCCCTTTTGTCATTCATCAAAACTTAAAGTACCTGTCAAGGCATATATTCACATTCTCCCCCTTTTTGATGATGACAAACATCTCAGGAGGGATTTGCTAGAAAGATAGGGTTAGAGCAGTTCAAGCAAATATATCAGAGTTTTTAGTTCTAAGCACAGTTTGCTCTACTCCCCCTCACTCTATGCATACATTCAAATCCACTCCCCCTGAATCATGCATTCAGATAACTCTCCCCCTTTTGGCATTATCAAAAAGCGGGAAAAATATTGATAAAGCAAGGCATATATTCAGAGTAATAAATATATAAAAGGCATCAGTGTAATTCAAACATGTGTGCGGAAGCAAGTGCCAGGATAATAAAAGAATTGATTCCCCCTTTTTGCAAGTGTATGATTATTTCCCTTAAGCATGCAAATAATTCTCCCCCTTTCTAAAAATAATTTTTCAAAAAAAATATTTCAACTTTCTAAGGCATTGGAGAGAAGAAAGTGTAAAGATGAAAGATCCTTTTCAAATAATTTTGAAGAGTTAATCATGTAAAATGTTCTACCATGTATAATCGATTATGTAATCGATTTTGACTCTTCTGGAAAGTTGCCCTCTTGCATAATCTATTATACTAATCGATTAGAGGCATTCTGACTTTTGCCTTTCTGCTCCTCGTCCAAGAGTAATCGATTATGTTAATCGATTACTACCTTACTGACTTTTTCTATTTTTCTCCTTTCTGCTCATAATCGATTCCTTTAATCGATTTTGGCCTTTCTGACTTCTCATAATCGATTATTGCTATTCTATAATCGATTATGGGTTGAAAAATTGTGCTTTTGAACGACCATATTGAAATTCCAATTTTTGTTCTTGGTCTTCAAGCACTCCTGCAAAACAGAATCATATTTTGGCTTTTGGTACCCAAACCATTTTGGGTCCTTGAACATTAGTCTTGGGCAATAAGCCCTTTGAAATCCATGCATTTTTAGCATTTATGCCTTTGTTTTTCCTAATATTGCAAATAGAGGCAGTGTGACCTTTTCTACCACAGTGAAAGCATTTAACAAAGGGACTACTTGACTTGTTGCTTGGACTAAAAAATTTCTTAAAAAGATTTTTCATGAAATTTTGGTTGATAGCCCAAACCAGCTTTGTCATACATTCCCTTTTGATTTCCCAAAAGAACATTTAGGTTATCCCTTCCCATTGTGAATTTCGCAAGCGTGTTATATAAGTCTTCAATTTTGATTTTCAAAATGCTGCATTCATCACATTCAGAAATTTCATTCTTTTTATTTTCACAAGATAAGCAAGATGAAGTTTCATTTAAAACATCTTGTTTTTCTTTAAGAACTTCCATCTCTTTGTTTAAAACATCTATTTTTAGCTCAAGACTAGAAATGGTTTTCTTTGATGAGGAAATAATTTTTCGTAGTCTAATAGTTTCATCATTTAATTCCTCACAAGCAATAAGCAAGTCATCATAAGATAAATCAGTTTCAAGTTCAGGGTCGTTTACCTCAACTTCCTCATGATTTGCCATGAGACATAAATATGCCTCCTCATTATCCGACTCATCGGATGAGTCCATATCATTGTCTTCCCAAGCAATGTAGGCCCTTATTTTTCTTCGGTCCTTTTGTGGCCTTGTCTCTGATTTCTCATGCTTTCTTTGGCCTTTAGGACAGTCGGGTTTTATATGACCCCTTTTGCCGCACTTGTAGCATGTTGGGATGAAAGAGGTCTCTTCTTCCTCATCTTTCTTTTTAGGATTGGAGACTTGTTTTACAATGCCTTTTCGCCTTAAGAACTTTTTGAATTTGCGGATCATTTGGCTCATCTCCTCCTCATCTTCATCAAGGCTATCACAATCATCATAGTCACTCCCTTCATCATTTCAATCATGCGTGCTTTGAGTGCATGGCTATTCTTTATTTTATATCATTTTCCTCACTTTCCATGAGGCGATATAATTCAAGCTCGTGTTCCTGCAATTTGCCAAACAAAGTAGCCAAAGACATAGATGATAAATCTCTAGATTCAGAAATAGCAGTTACTTTGGGTTGCCAATTTCTACTCAAACATGTAAGCACTTTATTTATCAAATCCTCATTATTAAAAGATTTCCCAAGAGCCCTAAGATGATTTATAATATGGGTAAAACATTTCTGCATATCTTGTATGCTTTCACCCTGTATCATCCTAAATAGCTCATACTCATGGGTCAATGTGTTCATCCTAGCCCTTTTGACCTCGGTAGTACCTTCATGGGTCAATTGAAGGGTGTCCCACATTTCTTTAGCGGTCTTGCAATTTGAGACCCTATAGAACTCATCGTAGCTTAAAGCTGAAGTGATGATGTTCCTAGCTTTCAAATTGTATTGGACCTTTTTCTTTTCCGCATCGGTCCAAAGATTTTCGGTTTATCCACTAAACCACCATTAACTTCATGCTTAGGGACAAATGGAACCATTTTCCACAGAATCCCAAATATCAATATCAGAAGCTTCTAAAAAAATTTGCATTCTTTCTTTCCAATAACCATACCCTTCACCATTGAAAGATGGGGGTCTGTTTACGGAGTTTCCCTCGTTACAAAAACGGTTTGAAGTCATGTTACCTCTTGAGGCGGTTTCGCCCTTTATATCCAAGAGTTAAGCTCTGATGCCACTTGTTGACAAGTGACCTCAAACACAAGAGGGGGGTGAATTGTGTTTTTCAAAACTTTGGCAAATATAAAACTTTTTCCTTTGGATATATTATGAAAAACAAATTTGTTAAATACGCGTGCAATTAAAAAACGTTTTGCAAAAGATAAAGCAGAAATAGAAAGATAAGGGATGAGAAAATGAACACAAGCAATATATCCTGGTTCGGCCACAAACTACCCAAGTGGCCTACGTCCAGTCCCCAAGGCAATACGACCAAGGGATTTCAATCAACTCTAGTTTTTAATAGGATCAACTAGAACCTTTACAATATAGAGCACTCCTCACAGACCAGGGATATCACCTCCCCCAGTGAAAGAGTCTCAAGACAATAACCCAAGAGATATCACCTCTCTTGTCAACCACAAGGAATATCACCTCCCTTGTAAACACTTGGAAATCACATCCAAGAACACCCCAAGAGATATCACCTCTTTTGAAAAACTAGGTGTAGAAAAGAATGATTGAGTCACACGACTCTTACAATAATATGCACTCTTAATAGTGCTGATAAACAAATTGAAGAGCAAATACAATACCACCTATATGGTGTATAGAATACTCAATATAATATGGTCAATGTGTAAGTGCAAGAGATAGAGTATAAAAATGTTTTCACAGAGTTTTAGCACAGAGAAAATGATAGCAGTGTATTGTATTTGATGAAGGCTGCCTAAACTTGCTTTTATAGGAGTTCAAAAGAAATTAGGTAAAGCCTCTTAAAATTCATTTTTGTCGCAGCATAATCGATTATTACATTATCATAATCGATTATTTAAACCAATTTCAGGAAGCGCTCACTTTGACAGAATAGTCATAATCGATTACACTAATCGATTATGAGTCCACTGACTTTCATATAAAAAGCTATAATCGATTACATAATCGATTACAGGGTTCCTGTTGAAGCTCGTTTGAAGTCAGAGAGGACATAATCGATTATACAAAAACCATAATCGATTATTCTTATTCAAAATTCAAACTCAACGGCTTTAATGTCATAATTACTCATTAACACCAATTAAAGCCATTTAACCTCGACTCATAATCGATTATTGGATTACCATAATCGATTATGGCACGGATAAAATTGATTTTGAAAAACTTGACAATTAAGAGATTGATTGCTCATTAAGTATGATTAATTGTCAATTTTAATCCCTTTAAAACACATGATAAATTCTTTTAAGCATATGTTAAATGTGTGTGTGTGAGACCAATATTAAATTGAGAACTCTACTTACCATTTACACACTTTTTCTAAAACACACAATACACTTAATGAAATTCCCATTTTGCCCCTTGTGCTTGCTTGCTTTATAACTTTCCGCTTTTTGCACTTTAGTCCTTCTGGACCTTTCCCTTTTGTCATTCATCAAAACTTAAAGTACCTGTCAAGGCATATATTCACAGATGATCCTCACGCCCTAGACCCATGGTTAAACCATGACCCACTTGCCATGATTTCATGATCCCATTGTTAAATCATGACCCTCACACCATGATCCCATGGTTAACCCATGATCATCACACCATGATCCCTTGGTTTAACCATGACCCACTTGCCATGATCCCATGGCTAAACCATGACCCACTTGCCATGATTTCATGATTAACCCATGACCCTCTTGCGATGATACCATGGTTAACTAATGACGTTCACGCCATGATCCCATGGTTAAACTATGACCCTCTTGAAATGATCCCATGGTTAACCAATGACCCTCACACCATGATCCCATGGTAAACTCATGACCCAGTAGCCATGGTCCCATGGTTAAACTATGACCCTCTTGCCATGATCCCATGGTTATCCCACGACCCTCACGCCATGATCACATGGTTAACACATGACTTTCACTCCATGATCCCATGGTTAAACCATGGCCCTCTTGCCATGATCACATGGTTAACCCTTGACCATCAAGCCATGATCCTATGGCTAAACCATGACCCTCACGCCATGATCCCATGGTTAACCCATAACCCACTTGCCATGATCCCATGGTTAAATCATGACCCTCACGCCATGATCCCATGGTTAACCCATGTCCCTCACACCATGATCCTATGGTTAACCCACGACCCTCTTGCCATGATTCCATGGTTAACACATGACCCTCATGCCATGATCCCATGGTTTAATCATGACCCTCACGCCATGATCCCATGGTTAACCCATGACCCTCACGTCATGATCCCATGGTTAAACCATAACACCCTTGCCATAATCCCATGGTTAACGCATGACCCACTTGCCTTGATCCCATGGTTAACGCATAACCCTTCACCCTCTTGCCACGACCCATGGTTAACCCATGACCACTTGCCATGATCGCATGGTTAACCCACAACCGTCTTGCTATGACCACGTGGTTAACCCATGACCTCCTTGCTATGATCCCATGGTTAACACATGACCCTCACAGCATGATCACATGGTTAATAGATGACCCACTTGCCCTGATCTCATGGCAAACCCGTGACCTACTTGCCATGATCCCATGGCTAACCAATGTCCCTCTTGCCCTGATCACATGGTTAACCCATGACCCTGATCTCTTAGCAAACCCATATCCCTGATCACATGGTTAACCCACTTGCCCTGATCTCATGGCAAACCTGTGACCTACTTACCATGATCCCATGGCTAACCAATGCCCCTCTTGCGATGATCCCATGGTTAAATCATGACCCTGTTACCATGATCCCATGGTTAAACCATGACCCTCACGCCTTGATCCCATGATTAACCCATGACCCCAACACCATGATCCCATGGTTAACCTATGACCCACTTGCCATGATATCATGGTTAACCCATGATCCTCTCGCCATGATCCCATGGTTAACCCATGACCACTTGCCATGATTTCATGGTTAACCCATGACCCTCACTCCATGATCCCATGGTTAAATCATGACCCTGTTACCATGATCCCATGGTTAAACCATGACCCTCACGCCATGATCCCATGATTAACCCATGACCCCCACGCCATGATCCCATGGTTAACCTATGACCCACACGACATGATCCCATGATTAAACCATGACCCTCTTGCCATGATCCCATTGTTAACCCAGGACCCTCACGCCATGAAACCATGGTTATCCCCTGACCCACTTGCACGACCCATGGTTAACCATTGACCCTCTTGTCATGATCACATGCTTAACCCATGACCCACTTGCCATCATTTCATGGTTAACCCATGACCCTCCCTCCAAGATCCTACGGTTAAAACATGACCCTCTTGCCATGATAACTCATGACCCTCTCCCCATGATCCCATGGTTAACCCATAATCCTCACGTCATGATCCCATTGTTAAACCATACCCTCTTGGCACGATCCCATAGTTAACCTATGACACCTCACGCCATGATACCATGGTTAACCCATGACCCTCACGTCATGATCATATGGTTAACACATGACCCACTTGTGATGATTTCATGGTTAACCCATGACCCACTTGCCATGATGCCATGGTTAACCTATGACCCTCACGCCATGGTCCCATGGTTAAACTATGACTCACTTGCCATGATCCCATGATTAACCCACGACCCTCACGCCATGAACACATGGTTAACACATGACCCTCACTCCATGATCCCAGGGTTAAACCAGGACCCTCTTGCCATGGTCCCATGTTTAAAGCAAGACCCTCATGCCATGATCCCATGTTTAACCCTTGACCCACTTGCCACGACCCATGGTTAACCCAGGATCACTTGCAATGATCCCATGGTTATCCCACGACCTTCTTGCTATGATCCCATGGTTAACCCATGACCCCCTTGCTATGATCCCATGGTTAACCCATGTCCATCACGCCATGATCACATGGTTAACCCATGACCCACTTGCCATGATCCAATAGTTAACCCATAACACTCACGCCACAATCCCATGGTTAACCCAGGACCCATTTGCCATGATCTCATGGTTAACCCACGACCACTTGCCATGATCCCATGATTAATCCATGACCTTAACGCCACGATCACATGGTTAACCCATGACCCACTTGCCATGACCCCAAGGTTAACCCATGACCCTCACGTCATGATCCCATGGTTAACCCACGACCCTCTTGCCATGATCACATGGTTAACCAATGACCCCCTTGCTATGATCCCATGGTTAACCCATGACCCTCACGCCATGATCACATGCTTAACACATGACCCACTTGCCATGATCCCATGGTTTAATCATGACCTTCACGCCATGATCCCATGGTTAACCCATGACCCTCAAGCCATGATCCTATTGTTAACCCATGACCCACTTCCCATAATCCCATGGTTAACCCATGACCCTCACGACATGATCCCATGGTTAAACCATAACCCTCTTTCCATGATCCCATGGTTAACGCATGACCCTCATGCCATGATCCCATGGTTAACCCTTGACCCACTTGCCATGACCCATGGTTAACCCATGACCACTTGCCATGATCCCGTGGTTAACCCATGACCCCCTTGCTATAGTCCCATGGTTAACCCATGACCCTCACGCCATGATCACATGGTTAACACATGACCCACTTGCGAAGATCTCATGGCAAACGCGCGACCTACTTGCCATGATCCCATGGCTAACCAATGACCCTCTTGCCATGATCACATGGTTAACCGGTGACCCATTTGCCATGATTTCATGGTTAATCCATGACACCAACTCCATGATCCCATTGTTAAACCATGACTCTCTTGCCATGATCCCATGGTTAACCCATGACCCTCATGCCATTATCACATGGTTAACCCATGACCCACTTGCCATCATCCCATGGTTAAACCATGACCCTCTTGCCATGATCCAATGGTTAACCTATAACGCTCACACCACGATCCCATGGTTAACCCAGGACCCACTTGCCATGATCTCATGGTTAACTCCTGACCCACTTGCCATGATGTCATGGTTAACCCATGAAACCCTTGCCATGATCCCACGGTTAACCAATGACCCTCACGGCATGATCCCATTGTTAACCAATGACCCTCACGGCATGATCCCATGGTTAACCAATGACCGTCTTGCCATTATTACATGGTTAACCCATGACCCACTTGGCATGAACTCATGGTTACACCATGACTCTCTTGCCGTGATCCCATGGTTAACCCATGACCATCACGCCATGATCCCATGGTTAACCGATGACCCTCACGCCATGATCACATGGTTAACCCATGACCCTCACTCCATGATCCCATGGTTAAACCATGACCCACTTGCCATGATCCCATGGTTAATCCATGACCCTCACCCCATGATCGTGGTTAACCCATGACCCCTTGCCATGATCCCATGGTTAACCCACGACCCTCACGTCATGATCCCATGGTTAAACCATAATGCTCTTGCCATGATCCCATGGTTAACGCATGACCCTCACGCCATGCTCCCATGGTTAACCCTTGACCCACTTGCCACGACCCATGGTTATCCCATGACCACTTGCCATGATCACATGGTTAACCCACGACCTTCTTTCCATGATCACATGGTTAACCCATGACCCCCTTGCTGTGATCCCATGGTTAACCCATGACCCTCACGTTATGATCACATGGTTAACACACGACCCACTTGCCATGATCTAATGGCAAACCAGGGACCTACTGGCCATGATCCCATGGCTAACTAATGACCCTCTTGCCATGATCACATGGTTAACCCATGACCCACTTGCCAGGATTTCATGGTTAACCCATGACACTCACTCCATGATCCCATGGTTAAACCATGATCCTCTTGCCTTGATCCCATGGTCAACCCATGACCCTCTTTTCATGATTCAATGGTTAACCCATAACGCTCACACCACGATCCCATGGTTAACCCAAGGCCCTCACGCCATGATCCCATGATCTCATGGTTCACCCATGACCCACTTGCCATGATCCCGTGATTAACCCATGACCCTCACGCCATGATCCTATGGTTAACCCATGACCCACTTGCCATGATCTCATGGTTAACCCATGACCCACTTGCCATGATCGCATGATAAACCCATGACCCTCATGCCATGATACCATTGTTAACCCATGACCCGTTTGCCGTGATCCCATGGTTTAATCATGACCCTCACGCCATGATCCCATGGTTAACCCATGACCCTCAAGCCATGATGCTATTGCTAACACATGACACGCTTGCCAAGATCCCATTGTTAACCCATGACCCTCTTGCCATGACCCCATAGTTAACCCAAGACCCCCTTGCCATGACCCCATGGTTAAACCATAACCCTCTTGCCATGATCCCATGGTTAAAGCATGACCCTCACACCTTGATCCCATGTTTAACCCATGACCCACTTGCCACGACCCATGGTTAAACCCAGGATCACTGGCAATGATCCCATGGTTAACCCACGACCTTCTTGCCATGATCCCATGGTTAACCCATGACCACCTTGCGATGATCCCATGGTTAACCCTTGTCCCTCACGCCATGATCACATGGTTAACCCCATGACCCACTTGCCATGATCCAATAGTTAACCCATAACCGTTACATCACGATCCCATGGTTAATCTAGGACCCATTTGCCATTATCTCATGGTTAACCCACGACCCACTTGCCATGATCCCATGATTAACCTATGACCTTAACGCCACGATCCCATGGTTAACCCATGACCCACTTGCCATGATCCCATGGTTAACCCATGACCCTCACCCCCTGACCCCATGGTTAACCCATGACCCTTACGTCATGATCCCATGGTTAACCGATGACCCACTTGCCATGATTTCATGGTTAATCCATGACACTCACACCATGATCCCATTGTTAAACCATTACTCTCTTGCCATGACCCCATGCTTAACCCATGACCCACTTGCCATCATCCCTTGGTTAAACCATGACCCTCTTGCCATTATCCAATGGTTAACCGATAACACTCACACCACGATCCCATGGTTAACCCAGGACCCACTTGCCATGATCTCATGGTTAACCCATGACCCACTTGCCATGATCCCATGGCTAACCCAAGACCCTCACGCCATGATCCCATGGTTAACCAAAGACCGTCTTGCCATTATTACACGGTTAACCCATCACCCACTTCCCATGAACCCATGGTTAAACCATGACTTTCTTGCCATGATCCCATGGTTAAACCATGACCATCACGCCATGATCCCATGGTTAACCGATGACCCTCACGCCATGATCACATGGTTAACCCATTACCCTCACTCCTTGATCCCATGGTTAAACCATGACCCACTTGCCATGATCCCATGGTTAACCCATGAGCCTCACCCCTTGATCGTGGTTAACCCACGACCCCCTTGCCATGACCCCATGGTTAACCCATGACCCTCACGTCATGATCCCATGGTTAAACCATAATGCTCTTGCCATGATCCCATGGTTAATCCATGACCCTCACGCTATGATCACAAGGTTAACACATGACACACTTGCCATGATCTAATGGCAAACCCGTGACCTACTTGCCATGATCCCATGGCTAACCAATGACCCTCCTGCCATGATCACTTGGTTAACCCATGACCCACTTGCCATGATTTCATGGTTAACCCATGACACTCACTCCACCATGATCCTCTTGTCATGATCCCATGGTCAACCCATGACCCTCACGCCATGATCACATGATTGACCCATGACCCACTTGCCATGATCCCAAGGTTAAACCATGACCCTCTTTTCATGATGCAATGGTAAACGCATAAAGCTCACACCACGATCCCATGGTTAACCCAAAACTCAATTGCCATGATCTCTTGGTTAACCAATCACCCACTTGCCATGATCACATGATTAACCCATCACCCTCACGCCATGATCCCATTGTTAACCCACTACCACTTGCCATGATCTCATGGTTAACCCGTCAACCACGTCCCATGATTCCACGGTTAATGTATGACCCTCACGGCAAGATCCCATTTTTAACCTATGACCCTCTTGCCATGATCCCAGGGTTAACCCACCACCCTCACGACATGATCACATGGTTATCCCATGACCCACTTGCCATGATCCCATGATTAACCCATGACCCTCACGCCATGATCCTATGGTTAACCTATGACCCACTTGCCATGATCTCATGGTTAACCCGTGACCGGCTTGCCATGATCCCATGGTTATCCTATGACCCTCACGGCTTGATCCCATTGTTAACCTATGACCCTCTTGCCATGATACCATGGTTAACCCACGACCCACTCGATGATCACATGGTTAACCTATGACCCACTTGCCATGATCGTATGGTTAACCCGTGAACCACTTGCAATGATCCCATGGTTAACCTATGACCCTCACGACTTGATCCCATTGTTAACCTATGACCCTCTTGCCATGATCCCATAGTTAACCCACGACCCACGCCATGATCACATGGTCAACCTATGACCCATTTGCCAAGATCACATGGTTAACGTATGACTCTCACGCCATGATCCCATGGTTAACCCATGACCCACTTGCCATGATTTCATGGTTAACCCATGACCCTCACTCCATGATCCTATGGTTAATCCATGACCCTCTTGCCATGATAACTCATGACCCTCACGCCATGATCCCATGGTTAACCCATAACCCTCACGTCATGATCCCATGGTTAAACCATGACCCTCTTGGCATGATCCCGTGGTTAACCCATGTCCTTCACACCATGATCATATGGTTAACACATGTCCCACTTGCCATGATTTCATGGTTAACCGATGACCCACTTGCCATGATCCCATCGTTAACTTAGGACCCTCACGCCATGATCCAATGGTTAAACTATGACCCTCATGCGATGATCCCACGGTTAACGCATGACCCTCACTCCATGATCCCATGGTTAACCCTTGACCCACTTGCCACGACCCTAGGTTAACCGATGACCACTTGCCATGATCCCATGGTTAACCCATGACCCCCTTGCCATGACCCCATGGTTAACCCATGACCCTCACATCATGATCCCAAGGTTAAACCATAACCCTCTTCCCATGATCCCTTGGTTAACGCATGACCCTCACGCCATGATCCCTTGGTTAACCCTTGACCCACTTGCCCCGACCCATGGTTAACCCATGATCCCATTGCTATGATCCCTTGGTTAACCCATGACCCTCACTCCTTGATCACATGGTTAACACATGACCCACTTGCCATTATCTAATGGCAAACCCGTGACCTACTGGCCATGAACCGATGGAAAACCAATGAACCTCTTGCCATGATCACATGGTTAACCCATGACCCTCACGTCGTGATCCCATGGTTAACCCATGACCCTCACGTCGTGATCCCATGGTTAACCCATGACCCACTTGCCATGATCTCTTGGTTAACCCATGATCCTCACGCCATGATCCCATGGCTAAACCATGACTCAATTGCCATGATAACTCATGACCCTCACGCTATGATCTCATGGTTAACACATAACCCTCACGTCATGATCCCCAAAGTTAAACCATGACCCTCTTGCCATGATCCCATGGTTAACCCGTGACCTTCACGCTATGATCCCATGGTCAACCAATGACCCTCACGCCATGATCACATGGTTAACATATGACCCGCTTGCCATGATTTCATGGTTAACCCACGACCCACATGCCATGATCCTATGGTTAACCTATGACCCTCACACTAGGATCCAATGGTTAAACTATGACCCTCTTGCCATGATCCTATGGTTAATCCACGACCTTCACGCCATGATCCTATGGCTAAACCATGACCCTCTTGCCATGATAACTCATGACCCTCACGCCATGAATCCATGGTTAACCCATAACCTTCACATAATGATCCCATGGTTAAACCATGACCCTCTTGCCATGATCCCATGGTTAACCAATGACACTCCCAACAAGATCCCATGGTTAACGCATGACCCTCATGCCATGATCCCATGGTTAAACCCTGACCCTCTTGCCATAATCCCATGGTTAACCCATGACGATCACACCATGATCCCATCGTTAAACCATGACCCTTTTGCCATGATCCCATGGTTAACCCATGACCCTCATGCCATGATCCCATGGTTAACCCATGACCCACTTGCCATGATCCCATGGTTAAATCATGACCCTCACGCCATGATCACATGGTTAACCCATGACCCACTTGCCATGATCCCATAGTTAACCAATGACCCTCACTCCTTGATCCCATGGTTAACCCACAACCCTCAAGCCATGATCACTTGGTTAACCCATGACCCTCACTCCATGATCCCATGGTTAAACCCTGACCCTCTTCCCATGATCCCATGGTAAAGCCATGACCATCATGCCATGATCCCATGGTTAAACCATGACCCTCATGCCATGATCCCATGGTTAGCCCATGACCCTCTTGCCATGATCACATGGTTAACCCATGACCCATGGTTAAATCATGACCCTCACGCCATGATCCCATGGTTAAATCATGACCCTCACGCCATGATCCCATGGTTAACCCATGACCCGCAAGCCATGATCCTATGGTTAACCCATGACCCACATGCCACGATCCCATCGTTAGCCCATAACCCCCTTGCCATGATTCCATGGTTAACCAGTGACCCTCACGTCATGATCCCATGGTTAAACCATAACTCTCTTGCCATGACCCACTGGTTAACCCTTGACCCACTTGCCACGACCAATGGTTAACCCATTACCACTTGCCAAGATACCATGGTTAACCCACGACCCTCTTGCTATGATCACATGGTTAACCCATGACATCATTACCATGATCCCATGGTTAACCCATGACCCTCACGCGATGATCACCTGGTTAACACATGACCCACTTGCAATGATCTCATGGCAAACCCGTGACGTACTTGCTATGATCCCATGGCTAACCAATGACCCTCTTGCCATGATTACACGGTTAACGCATGACCCACTTGCCATGATTTCATGGTTAACCCATGACACTCAGTCCATGACCCCATGGTTAGACCATGACCCTCTTGCCTTGATCACATGGTTAAACCATGACCCTCACGCCATGATCACATGGTTAACTCATGACGCTTACGCCATGATCCCATGGTTAACCCCTGATCATTACGGCATGATCGCATGGTTAACCCAGGATCCTCACGTCATGATTCCATGGTTAAACCATGACCCACTTGCCATGATTTCATTGTAAACCCATGACCCACTTGCGATGATTCCGTTGTTAACCAATGACCTATATGCCATGATCCCATGGTTAAACTATGACCCTCTTGAAATGATCCCATGGTTAACCAATGGCCTTCACTCCATTATCATAAGGTTAACACTTGACCCACTTGCCATGATCCAATGGTTAAACCACAACCCTCACGCCATGATCACATGGTTAACCCATGACATACTTGCCATGAACCCATGGTTAACCTATGATCCTCATGCCATGATCCCAAGGTTAAACTATGACCCTCTTGCCATGATCTCATGGTTAACCAACGACCCTCACCCCATGATCACATGGCTATCCCATGACCCTCACTTCATGATCCCATGGTTAAACCGTGGCCCTCTTGTCATGATCCCATGGTTAACCCATGACCATCACGCCATGATCCCATGGTTAACCCACGACCCTCACGCCATGATCCCATGGTTAACCCATGACCCACTTGCCCTGACCCCATGGTTAACACACGACCCTCATGCCATGATCACATGGTTAACCTATGGTCCTCACTCTGTGATCCCATGGTTAAACCCTGACACTCTTGCCATGATCACATGGTTAACCCGTGACCATCAGGCCATGATCCCATCGTTAAACCATGACCCTCTTGCCATGATCCCAAGGTTAACCCATGACCCTCATGCTATGATCCCAAGGTAACCCACGACCCACTTGCCATGATCCCATTGTTAAATCATGGCCCTCAAGCCATGATCACATGGCTAACCCATGACCCACTTGCCATGATCCCATGGTTAACCAATGACCCTCACTCCTTGATCCCATGGTTAACCCAACACCCTCATACTATGATCACATGGTTAACCCATGACCTTCACTCCATGATCCCATGGTTAAACCCTGACCCTCTTCCCATGATCCCATGGATAACCAATGACTATCACGCCATGATCCCCTAGTTAAACCATGACCCTCTTGCCATGATCCCCTGGTAAGCCCATGACCCTCTTGCCATGATCACTTGGTTAACCCACGACCCTCTTGCCATGATCCCATGGTTAAATCATGACCCACACGCCATGATCCCATGGTTAACCCATGACCCGCAAGCCATGATCCTATGGTTAACCCATGAGACACTTGCCATGATCCCATTGTTAACCCATGACCCACTCGCCATGATCCCATGGTTAGCCCATGACCGCCTTGATCACATGGTTAACCAATTGCCCTCACGCCATGATCACATGGTTAACACTTGACCCACTTGCCATGATCCTATGGCTAAACCATGTCCCTCACGCCATAATCACATGGTTAACCCATGACATACTTGCCATGATCCCACGGTTAACCTATGATCCTCATGCCATGATCCCACGGTTAAACGATGACCTTCTTACCATGATCTCAGGGTTAACCAACGACCCTCACGCCATGATCACATGGCTATCCCATGACCCTCACTTCATGATCCCATGGTTAAACCGTGGCCCTCTTGTCATGATCCCATGGTTAACCCATGACCATCACGCCATGATCCCAGGGTTAAACCATGACCATCTGGCCATGATCCCATGGTTAACCCACGACCCTCACGCCATGATCCCATGGTTAACCCATGACCCACTTGCCCTGATCCCATGGTTAACCCACGACCCTCATGCCATGATCACATGGTTAACCCATGGCCCTCACTCTCTGATCCCGTGGTTAAATCCTGACCCTCCTTGCCATGATCCCATGGTTAACCCATGACCCTCATGCTATGATCCCAAGGTTAACCCTTGACCCACTTGCCATGATCCCATTGTTAAATCATGACCCTCACACCATGATCACATGGTTAACCCATGACCCACTTGCCATGATCCCATGGTTAACCAATGAGCCTCACTCCTTGATCCCATGGTTAACCCAACACCCTCATGCCATGATCACATGGTTAACCCATGACCCTCACTCTATGATCCCAAGGTTAAACCCTGACCCTCTTCCCATGATCCCAAGGTTAACCCATGACTATCACGCCATGATCCCCTAGTTAAACCATGACCCTCTTGCCATGATCCAATGGTTTGCCCATGACCCTCTTGCCATGATCCCAAGGTTAACCCATGACCCTCACACCGTGATCCCATGGTAAACCCATGACCCACTTGTCGTGATCCCATGGTTAAATCATGACCCACACGCCATGATCCCATGGTTAACCCATGACCCGCAAGCCATGATCCTATGGTTAACCCATGACCCACTTGCCATGATCCCATTGTTAACCCATGACCCACTCGCCATGATCCCATGGTTAGCCCATGACCCCCTTGCCATGATTCCATGGTTAACCCATGACCCTCACGTCATGATCCCATGATTAAACCATGACCCTCTTACCATGATCCCATTGTTAACCCATGACCATCATTCCTTGATCCCATGGTTAACCCAACACCCTCATACCATGATCACATGGTTAACCCATGACCTTCACTCCATGATCCGATGGTTAAACCCTGACCCTCTTCCCATGATCCCATGGTTAACCCATGACTATCAGGCCATGATCCCCAAGTTAAACCATGACCCTCTTGCCATGATCCCCTGGTTAGCCCATGACCCTCTTGCCATGATCACTTGGTTAACCCATGACCCTCTTGCCATGATCCCAAGGTTAACCCATGACCCTCACACCGTGATCCCATGGTAAACCCATGACCCACTTGTCATGATCCCATGGTTAAATCATGACCCACACGCCATGATCCCATGGTTAACCCAAGACCCACAAGCCATGATCCTATGGTTAACCCATGACCCACTTGCCATGATCCCATTGTTAACCCATGACCCACTCGCATGATCCCATGGTTAGCCCATGACCGCCTTGCCATGATTCCATGGTTAACCCATGACCCTCACGTCATGATCCCATGGTCAAACCATAACTCTCTTGCAATGATCCAATGGTTAACCCTTGACCCACTTGCCACGACCCATGGTTAACCCATGACCACTTGCGATGAACCCATGGTTAACCCACGACCCTCTTGCCATGATCACACGGTTAACGCATGACCCACTTGCCATGATTTCATGGTTAACCCATGATCGTTACGGCATGATCGCATGGTTAACCCAGGATCCTCACGCCATGATTCCATGGTTAAACCATGACCCACTTGCCATGATTTCATGGTAAACCCATGACCCACTTGCGATGATTTCGTTGTTAACCAATGACCCTTATGCCATGATCCCATGGTTAAACTAAGAACCTCTTGAAATGATCCCATGGTTAACCAATTGCCCTCACGCCATGATCACATGGTTAACACTTGACCCACTTGCCATGATCCTATGGTTAAACCATGACCCTCACGCCATAATCACACGGTTAACCCATGACATACTTGCCATGATCCCATGGTTAACCTATGATCCTCATGCCATGATCCCACGGTTAACCCATGACCCTCTTACCATGACCTCAGGGTTAACCAACGACCCTCACGCCATGATCACATGGCTATCCCATGACCCTCACTTCATGATCCCATGGTTAAACCGTGGCCCTCTTGTCATGATCCCATGGTTAACCCGTGACCATCACGCCATGATCCCAGGGTTAAACCATGACCTTCTGGCCATGATCCCATGGTTAACCCACGACCCTCACGCCATGATCCCATGGTTAACACATGACCCACTTGCCCTGATCCCATGGTTAACCCACGACCCTCATGCCATGATCACATGGTTAACCCATGGCCCTCACTCTGTGATCCCATGGTTAAATCATGACCCTCTTGCCATGATCACATGGTTAACCCGTGACAATCAGGCCATGATCCCATCGTTAAACCATGACCTCCTTGCCATGATCCCATGGTTAACCCATGACCCTCATGCTATGATCCCAAGGTTAACCCTTGACCCACTTGCCTTGATCCCATTGTTAAATCATGACCCTCACACCATGATCACATGGTTAACCCCTGACCCACTTGCCATGATCCCATGGTTAACCAATGAGCCTCACTCCTTGATCCCATGGCTAACCCAACACCCTCATGCCATGATCACATGGTTAACCCATGACCCTCACTCTATGATCCCATGGTTAAACCCTGACCCTCTTCCCATGATCCCAAGGTTAACCCATGACTATCACGCCATGATCCCCTGGTTAAACCATGACCCTCTTGCCATGACCCCATGGTTTGCCCATGACCCTCTTGCCATGATCCCAAGGTTAACCCATGACCCTCACACCGTGATCCCATGGTTAACCCATGACGCACTTGTCATGACCCCATGGTTAAATCATGACCCACATGCCATGATCCCAAGGTTAACCCATGCCCCGCAAGCCATGATCCTATGGTTAACCCATGACCCACTTGCCATGATCCCTTTGTTAACCCATGACCCACTCGCCATGATCCCATGGTTAGCCCATGACCCCCTTGCCATGATTCCATGGTTAACCCATGACCCTCACGTCATGATCCCATGGTCAAACCATAACTCTCTTGCAATGATCCAATGGTTAACCCTTGACCCACTTGCCACGACCCATGGTTAACCCATGACCACTTGCGATGATCCCATGGTTAACCCACGACACTCTTGCCATGATCCCATGGTTAACCCATGACGCTCACGCGATGATCACATGGTTAACACATGACCCACTTGCAATGATCTCATGGCAAACCCGTGACCTACTTGCTATGATCCCATGGCTAACCAATGACCCTCTTGCCATGATCACATGGTTTACCCAAGACCCACTAGCCATGATCTCATGGTTAACCCACGACCCTCACGCCATGATCACATGGTGAACCCATGACCCTCACTCCATGATCCCTTGATTAAACCATGACCCTCTTGCCATGATCCCATGGTTAACCCAAGACCATCACGCCATGATCCCATGGTTAACCCATGACCCTCTTGCCATGATCCCATGTTTAACCCCTGACCCATTTGCCATGACCTCATGGTTAACACACCACCTGCACGCCATGATCTCATGGTTAACCGACGACCCTCACTCCATGATCCCATGATTAAACCATGACCCTCTTACCATGATCCCATTGTTAACCCATGACCATCACTCCTTGATCCCATGGTTAACCCAACACCCTCACACCATGATCACATGGTTAACCCATGACCTTCACTCCATGATCCCATGGTTAAACCCTGACCCTCTTCCCATGATCCCATGGTTAACCCATGACTATCACGCCATGATCCCCTAGTTAAACCATGACCCTCTTGCCATGATCCCCTGGTTAGCCCATGACCCCCTTGCCATGATCACTTGGTTAACCCATGACCCTCTTGCCATGATCCCAAGGTTAACCCATGACCCTCACACCATGATCCCATGGTAAACCCATGACCCACTTGTCATGATCCCATGGTTAAATCATGACCCACACGCCATGATCCCATGGTTAACCCATGACCCGCAAGCCATGATCTTATGGTGAACCCATGACCCACTTGCCATGATCCCATTGTTAACCCATGACCCACTCGCCATGATCTCATGGTTAGCCCATGACCGCCTTGCCATGATTCCATGGTTAACCCATGAGCCTCACGTCATGATCCCATGGTCAAACCATAACTCTCTTGCAATGATCCAATGGTTAACCCTTGACCCACTTGCCACGACCCATGGTTAACCCATGACCACTTGCGATGATCCCATGGTTAACCCACGACCCTCTTGCCATGATCACACGGTTAACGCATGACCCACTTGCCATGATTTCATGGTTAACCCAAGACACTCAGTCCATGATCCCATCGTTAGACCATGACCCTCTTGCCTTGATCACATGGTTAACCCACGACCCTCACGCCAAGATCACATGGTTAACTCATGACCCTTACGCCATGATCCCATGGTTAACCTATGATCGTTACGGCATGATCGCATGGTTAACCCTGGATCCTCACGCCATGATTCCATGGTTAAACCATGACCCACTTGCCATGATTTCATGGTAAACCCATGACCCACTTGCGATGATTTCGTTGTTAACGAATGACCCTTATGCCATGATCCCATGGCTAAACTATGAACCTCTTGAAATGATCCCATGGTTAACCAATTGCCCTCACGCCATGATCACATGGTTAACACTTGACTCACTTGCCATGATCCTATGGTTAAACCATGACCCTCACGCCATAATCACATGGTTAACCCATGACATACTTGCCATGATCCCATGGTTAACCTATGATCCTCATGCCATGATCCCACGGTTAAACAATGACCCTCTTACCATGATCTCAGGGTTAACCAACGACCCTCACGCCATGATCACATGAGTATTCCATGACCCTCACTTCATGATCCCATGGTTAAACCGTGGCCCTCTTGTCATGATCCCATGGTTAACCCATGACCATCACGCCATGATCCCAGGGTTAAACCATGACCATCGGGCCATGATCCCATGGTTAACCCACGACCCTCACGCCATGATCCCATGGTTAACCCATGACCCACTTGCCCTGATCCAATGGTTAACCCACGACCCTCATGCCATGATCACATGGTTAACCCATGGCCCTCACTCTGTGATCCCATGGTTAAATCCTGACCCTCTTGCCATGATCACATGGTTAACCCGTGACCATCAGGCCATGATCCCATCGTTAAACCATGACCTCCTTGCCATGGTCCCATGGTTAACCCATGACCCTCATGCTATGATCCCAAGGTTAACCCTTGACCCACTTGCCATGATCCCATTGTTAAATCATGACCCTCACACCATGATCACATGGTTAACCCATGACCCACTTGCCATGATCCCATGGTTAACTAATGAGCCTCACTCCTTGATCCCATGGTTAACCCAACACCCTCATGCCATGATCACATGGTTAACCCATGACCCTCACTCTATGATCCCATGGTTAAACCCTGACCTTCTTCCCATGATCCCATGGTTAACCCATGACTATCACGCCATGATCCCCTAGTTAAACCATGACCCTCTTGCCATGATCCCCTGGTTAGCCCATGACCCTCTTGCCATGATCACTTGGTTAACCCATGACCCTCTTGCCATGATCCCAAGGTTAACCCATGACCCTCACACCGTGATCCCATTGTAAACCCATGACCCACTTGTCATGATCCCATGGTTAAATCATGACCCACACGCCATGATCCCATGGTTAACCCATGACCCGCAAGCCATGATCCTATGGTTAACCCATGACCCACTTGCCATGATCCCATTGTTAACCCATGACCCACTAGCCA
>JAPCYP010000491.1:27500-28793 GCA_035048595.1 Echinosophora koreensis | reverse complement strand
AGGCATCGAATTTTGAGCTGATTTTTTGCAGGCACACTACTTATATTATTCCCAAGGTGTCCACCAAGTTTCGTGGCATTTCATGAAGGTGGTGATTTTTTATGATTTTTCAACCGAAATCAGGAATATGCGACAGTTCGACGATAAGGAACCTAGGCTACAAATTGATTTTTGACCTGAATTTTTGCAGGCACTCTTGCTATATTATTTCCAGCTTTACCTCCAAATTTCGTTGCATTTCATTGAGGGGTTGGAGTTTTAAGAAATTTTAGCCGAAATGTGGTATGCTAGCGTACTTAAACATGTGGTGGACCATGGATGACAGGTTTGCTTTTCCACCACGCCTTCTAAAAAGTCTAGGGGGGGGGTCAGGGGAATGCTCTCAAGCATGTGTCACAACATTTTCCCGTCGGTGCTCGGTGCATCTGCGACGTGTGCCCAGCACAGTGGTCGTGCACGAGCCACCCAAAATGAACCTCCATCTTCCGGCACCAGCACCTTCAGCCGGTCAGTGCCATGTGCACCAGACCCTTGCAACCTTGGTTCCTTTCCGCACCGACCGAGCCAAGTCAGGAATCTGGTGCACCAGACCGAGCCATGTCAGGAATCCGGGGCACCACACGGAGCCAAGTCAGGATTCTGGTGCACCAGACCGAGCCAAATCATGAATCCGGCGCACCACACCGAGCCAGGTCAGGAATCTGGTGCACCAGACCATGCCAGGTCAGGAATCTGGTGCACCAGACCGAGCCAAATCATGAATCTGGTGCACCAGACCATGCCAGGTCAGGAATCTGGTGCACCAGACCGAGCCAAATCATGAATAAAGAGCCAGATCAGGAATCTGGTGCACCTTGCCGAGCCAAACCATGAATACCGAGCCAAGTCAGGAATCTGGTGCACCAGAACCTAGCTACCTTGGTTCCTCTCCGCACCGATCGAGGCAGATCCGGCACCTGGTGCACCCGGGGACCCGTGGCCGATGCACCATTCCCTCGTTCCCGGTTGGAGATAGCTGTCACCGAGATAACAACTACAACTACAACTACTACTACTACTATATATATAATATATAATATAATATAATATATATATATATATATATAAAATAGCCAGGTACCTGCCCCCTATAATAGCTTAATATGCAAAGACCCATTTTCCAGCACAAGACATCCTTTTTGCTGGGGAGACATACTCTTTTTTTCCAAGCTAGAAGTCGAATTTTTGCGTGATTTTTTGCAGGAATGCTTATAAAAATGGGAGCAAGGGGACGAAAAATTTACAGAATTTTTC
>JAPCYP010000490.1:0-28905 GCA_035048595.1 Echinosophora koreensis | reverse complement strand
ATCTTGGTGTGAGGGTCACGGGTTAACCATGGGATCATTGCGTGAGGATCAAGGGTTAACCATGGGACCATGGCAAGGAGGGTCTTGAGTTAACCATGGGATTATAGGGTGAGGATCATGGGTTAATCATGGGATCTTGGCCTGAGGGTCATGGGTTAACAATGTGATCATGGCGTGAGGGTCATGGGTTAGCCATGGGATCTTGGCGTGAGGGTCATGGGTTAGCCATGGGATCTTGGCGTGAGGGTCATGGGCTAACCATGGGATCTTGGTGTGAAGGTCATGGGTTAACCATCGGATCATGGTGTGAGGATCATAGGTTAACCATGGGACCAAGGCAAGAGGGTCATGAGTTAACCATGGGAATATAGGGTGAGGATCATGGGTTAACCAAGGGATCATGGGGTGAGGGTCTTAGGTTAACAATGGGATCTTGGCGTGGGGGTCATGGGTTAGCCAGGGGATCTTGGCGTGAGGGTCACGGGTTAACCATGGGATCATGGCAAGAGGGTCATGGGTTAACAATGGGATCATTGCGTGAGGATCATCGGTTAACCATGGGACCATGGCAAAAGGGTCATGAGTTAATCATGGGATTATATGGTGAGGACCATGGGTTAACCGAGGTATCATGGGGTGAGGGTCATTGGTTAACCATGGGATCTTGGCGTGAGGGTCATGGGTTAGCCATTGGATCTTGGCGTGAGGGTCATGGGTTACCCATGGGATCATTACATGAGGGTCATGGGTTAACCAAGGGACCTTGGCGTGAGGGTCATGGGTTAGCCATGGGATCTTAGCGTGAGGGTCATAGGTTAACCATGGGATCTTCACATGAGGGTCATGGGTTAGTCATTGGATCATGGTGTGAGGGTCATGGGTTAACCATGGGATCATGGCATGAGGGTCATGGGTTGACCAAGGGCTCATGGTGTGAGCCTCATGGGTTGACCATGGGACCAAGGGGTGACTGTCATGGGTTAACCATGGGATTATGTAGTAAGGATCATGGGTTAACATTGGGACCATGGCAAGAGGGTCAAGAGTTAACCATGGGATTATAGGGTGAGGATTCAGGGTTAACCAAGGGACCACGGGGTGCGGGTCATAGGTTAACCATGGGATCTTGGTGTGAGGGTAATGGGTTAACCATGGGATCGTTACATAAGGGTCATGGGTTAACCAAGGGATCTTGGCGTGAAGGTCACGGGTTAGCCATGGGATCTTGGCGTGAGGGTCATGGGTTAACCATGGGATCTTCGTGAGAGGGTCATGGGTTAGTCATTGGATCATGGTGTGAGGGTCATCGGTTACCCACGGGATCATGGCAAGAGGGCCATTGGTTAACCATGTAATCATGGCGTGAGGGTCATGGGTTAGGCATGGGATTTGGGCGTGAGGGTCATGGGTAACCCATGGGATCCTGGCGTGAGGGTCATGGGTTAGCCATAGGATCATTGCGTGAGGATCAAGGGTTAACCATGGGACCATGGCAAGAGGGTCATGAGTTAATCATGGGATTATATGGTGAGTACCATGGGTTATCCAAGGGATCATGGGGTGAGGGTCATGGGTCAACCATGGGATCTTGGCGTGAGGGTCATGGGATAGCCATTAGATCTTGGCGTGAGGGTCATGGGTTAACCATGGGATCATTACGTGAGGGTCATGGATTAACCAAGGGATCTTGGCGTGAGGGTCCTGGGTTAGCCATGGGATCTTGGCATGAGGGTCATGGGTTAACCATGGGATCTTCGCGTGAGGGTCATGGGTTAGTCATTGGGTCATGGTGTGAGGGTCATGGGTTACCCACGGGATCATGGCAAGAGGGTCATGGGTTAGCCATGTGATCATGTCGTGAGGGTCATGGGTTAGCCATGGGATCTTGGCGTGAGGGTCATGGGTAACCCATGGGATCCTGGCGTGAGGGTCATGGGTTAGCCATAGGATCATGGTGTGAGGATCCTAAGTTAACCATAGGAGCATGGCAAGAGGGTCACGAGTTAACCATGGGATTATAGGGTGAGGATCATGGGTTAACCAAGGGATCTTGGAGTCAAGGTCATGGGTTAACCATGGGATCTTGGCGTGATGGGTTAACCATGCGATCATTGCGTGAGGATCATGGGTTAACCATGTGATCATGGCATGAGGGTCATGGGTTAACAATGTGATCATGGTGTGAGGGTCATGGGTTATCCATGGGATCTAGGCAAATGGGTCATGGGTTAGCCATGGGATCATGGCGTGAAGGTCATGGGTTAACCATGGGATCGTGGCTTGAGGATCATGGCATGAGGGTCAAGCGTTAGCCATGGGATCATGGCGTGAGGGTTATCGGTTTACCATGGGCTCTTGTCTTGAGGGTCACGGGTTAAACATTGTATCATCGCATGAGGGTCATGGGTTAACCACGGGATCATGGCAAGAGGGTCATGGGTTAACCATGGGATCTTGGAAAGAGGGAAAAGGGTTAACCATGGGATTATGGCATGAGGGTCATGGGTTAACCATGTGATCATGGCGTGAGGGTCATGGGTTAGCCATGGGATCTTGGCGTGAGGGTCATGGGTTAGCCATGTGATCATGGCGTGAGGGTCATGGGTTAGCCATGGGATCATGGCATGAGGGTCGTGGGTTAGCCATAGGATCTTGGCATGAGGGTCACGGGCTAGCCATGGGATCTTGGTGTGAGGGTCATGGGTTAACCATGGGGTCATGGGTTAACCATGGGATCATGGTGTGAGAATCATAGGTTAACCATGGGACCATGGCAAGAGGGTCGTGAGTTAACCATGGGATTATAGGGTGAGGATCATGGGTTAACCAAGGGATCATGGGGTGAGGGTCATAGGTTAACCATGGGATCTTGGCATGAGGGTCATGGGTTAGCCAGGGGATCTTGGTGTGAGGGTCACGGGTTAACCATGGGATCATTGCATGAGGATCAAGGGTTAACCACGGGACCATGGCAAGAGGGTCATGAGTTAACCATGGGATTATAGGGTGAGGATCATGGGTTAATCATGGGATCTTGGCCTGAGGGTCATGGGTTAACCATGTGATCATGGCGTGAGGGTCATGGGTTAGCCATGGGATCTTGGCGTGAGGGTCATGGGTTAGCCATGGGATCTTGGCGTGAGGGTCATGGGCTAACCATGGGATCTTGGTGTGAAGGTCATGGGTTAACCATGGGATCATGGTGTGAGGATCATAGGTTAACCATGGGACCAAGGCAAGAGGGTCATGAGTTAACCATAGGAATATAGGGTGAGGATCATGGGTTAACCAAGGGATCATGGGGTGAGGGTCTTAGGTTAACAATGGGATCTTGGCGTGGGGGTCATGGGTTAGCCAGGGGATCTTGGCGTGAGGGTCACGGGTTAACCATGGGATCATGGCAAGAGGGTCATGGGTTAACAATGGGATCATTGCGTGAGGATCATCGGTTAACCATGGGACCATGGCAAAAGGGTCATGAGTTAATCATGGGATTATATGGTGAGGACCATGGGTTAACCGAGGTATCATGGGGTGAGGGTCATTGGTTAACCATGGGATCTTGGCGTGAGGGTCATGGGTTAGCCATTGGATCTTGGCGTGAGGGTCATGGGTTACCCATGGGATCATTACATGAGGGTCATGGGTTAACCAAGCGACCTTGGCGTGAGGGTCATGGGTTAGCCATGGGATCTTAGCGTGAGGGTCAAAGGTTAACCATGGGATCTTCACATGAGGGTCATGGGTTAGTCATTGGATCATGGTGTGAGGGTCATGGGTTAACCATGGGATCCTGGCATGAGGGTCATGGGTTGACCAAGGGCTCATGGTGTGAGCCTCATGGGTTGACCATGGGACCAAGGGCTGACTGTCATGGGTTAACCATGGGATTATGTAGTAAGGATCATGGGTTAACATTGGGACCATGGCAAGAGGGTCAAGAGTTAACCATGGGATTATAGGGTGAGGATTCAGGGTTAACCAAGGGACCACGGGGTGCGGGTCATAGGTTAACCATGGGATCTTGGTGTGAGGGTCATGGGTTAACCATGGGATCGTTACATAAGGGTCATGGGTTAACCAAGGGATCTTGGCGTGAAGGTCACGGGTTAGCCATGGGATCTTGGCGTGAGGGTCATGGGTTAACCATGGGATCTTCGTTTGAGGGTCATGGGTTAGTCATTGGATCATGGTGTGAGGGTCATCGGTTACCCACGGGATCATGGCAAGAGGGTCATTGGTTAACCATGTGATCATGGCGTGAGGGTCATGGGTTAGGCATGGGATCTGGGCGTGAGGGTCATGGGTAACCCATGGGATCCTGGCGTGAGGGTCATGGGTTAGCCATAGGATCATTGCGTGAGGATCAAGGGTTAACCATGGGACCATGGCAAGAGGGTCATGAGTTAATCATGGGATTATATGGTGAGTACCATGGGTTATCCAAGGGATCATGGGGTGAGGGTCATGGGTTAACCATGGGATCTTGGCGTGAGGGTCATGGGTTAGCCATTGGATCTTGGCGTGAGGGTCATGGGTTAACCAAGGGATCATTACGTGAGGGTCATGGGTTAGCCATGGGATCTTGGCGTGAGGGTCATGGGTAACCCATGGGTCCTGGCGTGAGGGTCATGGGTTAGCCATAGGATCATGGTGTGAGGATCCTAAGTTAACCATAGGAGCATGGCAAGAGGGTCACGAGTTAACCATGGGATTATAGGGTGAGGATCATGGGTTAACCAAGGGATCTTGGAGTCAAGGTCATGGGTTAACCATGGGATCTTGGCGTGATGGGTTAACCATGCGATCATTGCGTGAGGATCATGGGTTAACCATGTGATCATGGCGTGAGGGTCATGGGTTAACAATGTGATCATGGTGTGAGGGTCATGGGTTATCCATGGGATCTAGGCAAATGGGTCATGGGTTAACCATTGGATCATCGCATGAGGGTCAAGGGTTAACCATGCGATCATGGCAAGAGGGTCATGTGTTAACCATGTGATCATGGCGTGAGGGTCAGGGGTTGACCATGGGATCTTGGCATGATGGTCATGGGTTAACCATGGGATCATGGCATGAGGGTCATGGGTTGACCGTGGGATCATGGCGTGAGCCTCATGGGTTGACCATGGGATCAAGGCGTGAGTATCATGGGCTAACCATGAGATTATGTAGTAAGGATCATGGGTTAACATTGGGACCATGGCAAGAGGGTCAAGAGTTAACCATGGGATTATAGGGTGACGATCCAAGGTTAACCAAGGGACCATGCGGTTAGGGTCATAGGTTAACCATGGGATCTTGGCGTGATGGGTTAACCATGGGATCATTGCAAGAGGGTCATGGGTTAACCATGGGATCATTGCGTGAGGATCATGGGTTAACCATGTGATCATGGCGTGAGGGTCATGGGTTGACAATGTGATCATGGTGTGAGGGTCATGGGTTAACCATGGGATCTAGGTAAATGGGTCATGGGTTAGCCATGGGATCATGGCGTGAGGGTCATGGGTTAACCATGGGATCATGGCTTGAGGATCATGGCATGAGGGTCATGGGTCGGCCATGGGATCATGGCGTGAGGGTCATGGGTCGGCCATGGGATCATGGCATGAGGGTCCTGAGTTGACCATGGGATCTTGGCGTGAGGGTCATGGGATAGCCATGGGATCTTGGAGTGAGGGTCAAGGGTTAACCATGGGATCATGACAAGAGGGTCATTGGTTAACAACGGGATCATTGCGAGACAATCATGGGTTAACCATGGCACCATGGCAACAGGGTCATGAGTCAACCATTATATTATAGGGTGAGGATCAAGGGTTAACCAAGGGATCATGGGGTGAGGGTCATGGGTTAACCATGGGATCTTGGCATGAGGGTCATGGGTTAGACATGGGATCAGGGCGTGAAGGTCATGCGTTAACCATGGGATCAGGGCAAGAGGGTCATTGGTTAACCATGGGATCATTGCGAGAGGATCATGGGTTAACCATGTGATCATTGCGTTATGGTCATGGGTTAACCATGGGATCTTGGCGTGAGGGTCATGGTATAGCCATGTGATCATGGTGTGAGGGTCATGGGTTAACAATGTAATCATGGTGTGAGGGTCATGGGTTAACCATGGGATCTAGGCAAATGGGTCATGGGTTAACCATGGGACCATGGCGTGAGGGTCATGGGTTGACCATGGGATCATGGCTTGAGGATCATTGCATGAGCGTCATGGGTTAACCATGGGATCATGGCGTGAGGGTCATGGGTTAACCATGGGATCTTGGCTTGAGGATCATGGCATGAGGGTCATGGGTTAACCATGGGATCATGGCGTGAGGGTCATGGGTTTACCATGGGATCTTGTCATGAGGGTCATGAGTTAACCATTGGATCATGGCGTGAGGGTCATGGGTTAACTATGGGATCATGGCAAGAGGGTCATGGGTTAACCATGGGATCATTGAGTGAGGATCATGGGTTAACCATGGGATCTTGGCATGAGGGTCGGGGGTTAACCATGGGATCTTGGCGTGAGGGTCATGGGTTAGCCATGGGATCTTGCTGTGAGGGTCATGGGTTACCATGGGATCATGGCATGAGGGTCATGGGTTTACCATGGGATCATGGCATGAGGGTCAAGGGTTGACCATGGGATCATGGTGTGAGCCTCATGGGTTAACCATGGGATCAAGGTGTGAGTGTCATGGGTTAACCATGGGATCATGTTGTAAGGGCCATGGGTTAACCATGGGAACATGGCAAGAGGGTTAAGAGTTAACCATAGGATTATAGGGTGAGGATCCTGGGTTAACCAAGGGACCATGGGGTGAGGGTCATAGGTTAACCATGGGATCTTGGCGTGAGGGTCACGGGTTAACCATGGGATCTTGGCGTGAGGGTCATAGGTTAACCATGGGATCATGGCAAGACGGTCATAGGCTAACCAACGGATCATTGCGTGACGGTCATGGGATAACCATGGGATCATGGCAAAAGGGTCATGGGTCAACCATGGGATCATTGCTTGTGGATCAGGTTAACCATGGGCTCTTGGATTGAGGGTCATGGGTTAGCCATGGAATCTTTGAGTGAGGGTCATAGGTTACCCATGGGATCATGGCAAAAGGGTCATGGGTTAACCATGGGATCATTGCGTGATGATCATGGGTTAACCAAGGGATCATGGGGTGAGGGTCATGGGATAACCAAGGGATCTTGGCAAGAGGGTCATGGGTTAACCATGGGGATCATTGCGTGAGGGTCATAGGTTAATCATGTGATAATGGCGTGAAGGTCATGGGTTAGCCATGGGATCATTTCTAGAGGATCTTGGGTTAACCATGTGATCATTGCGTGAGGGTCCTGGGTTAACCATGGGAACTTGGCGTGAGGGTCATGGGAAAGCCTTGGGATCTTGGAGTGAGGGTCATGAGTTAACCTTGGGATCATGGCAAGAGGGTCATGAGTTAACCATGGGATTATAGGGTTAAGATCATGGGTTAACCAAGGGAACTTGGAGTGAGGGTCATGGGTTAGCCATGGGATCTTGGAGTGATGGGTTAACCATGGGATCATTGCAAGAGGGTCACGTGTTAACCATGGGATCAGTGTGAGGGTCATGGGTTAACCATGTGATCATGGCGTGATGGTCACGGGTTAACAATGTGATCATGGTGTGACGGTCATCGGTTAAAAATGGGATCATAGGGTGAGGGACATGGGTTTACCATGGGATCTTAGCATGAGGGTCATGGGTTAACCATTGGATCATGGCGTGAGGGTCATGGGTTAACTATGGGATCATGGCAAGAGGGTCATTGGTTAACCATGGGGTCATTGCGTGAGGGTCATGGGTTAACCATATGATCATGGCGTGAGGGTCATGGGTTAGCCTTATGATCTTGGCGTGAGGGTCATGGGTTAACCATATGATCATGGCGTGAGGGTCATGGGTTAGCCTTATGATCTTGGCGTGAGGGTCATGAGTTAACCATGGGATCTTGGCGTTAGGGTCATGGGTGTTGGGATCATGGTGGGAGGATCATAGGTTAACCATGGGACCATGGTAAGAAGGTCATGAGTTAACCATTGGATTATAGGGTGAGGATCATGGGTTAACCAAGGGATCATGGGGTGAGGGTCATAGGTTAACCATGGGATCTTGGCGTGAGGGTCATGGGTTAACCATGGGATGATTGCGTTAGGATCATGGGTTAACCATGTGATTATGGCATGAGGGTCATGATTTAACCATTGGATTACAGGGTGAGGATCATGGATTAACCAAGGGATCATTGGGTGTGGGTCCTAGGTTAACCCTGGGATCTTAGGATGAGGGTCATGGGTTAGCCATGGGATCATAGCGAGAGGATCATGGGTTAACCATGTGATCATGGCGTGAAGGTTATAGGTTAGCCAGGGGATCTTGGCGTGAGGGTCATGGGTTAACCATGGGATCTTGGCGTGAGGGTCATGGGTTAACCATGGGATCATGGCGAGAGGGTCATGGGTTAACCATGTGATCATTGCGAGAGGATCATGGGTTAACCAGGGGATCTTGGCGTGAGGGTCATGGGTTAGCCATGGGATCTTGGCGTGAGGGTCATGGGTTAACCATGGGATCATGGCAAGAGGGTCATGGGTTAACCATGGGATCATTGCGTGAGGATCATGGGTTAACCATCGGACCATTGCAAGAGGTTCATGAGTTATCCATTGGATTATAGGGTGAGGATCATTGGTTAACCAAGGGACCATGGCGTGAGGGCATGGGTTAACCATGGAATCATGGCAAGAGAGTCATGGATTAACTAAGGGATCGTTGCGTGAGGATCATTGGGTTAACCAAGGGATCATGGGGAAAGGGACGTGGGTTAACCATGGGATCTTGGCATGAGGTGCATGTGTTTGCCATGGGATCTTGGCGTGAGGGTCATGGGTTAAACTTGGGATCATTGTGTGAGGGTCGTGGGTTAACCATGTGATCATGGCAAGAGGGTCATGGGTTAGCCATGGGATCAATGCGTGGGGATCATGGGTTAACCATGGGACCATGGCAAGAGGGTAATGAGACAACCATGGAATTATAGGATGAGGATCATGGGTTAACCAAGGGACCATGGGGTGAGGGTCCTGGGTTAACCATGGGATCTTGGAGTGAGGGTCATGGGTTAGCCATAGGATCATTGTGAGAGGATCATGGGTTAACCATTTAATCATGGCGTGAGGGTCATGGGTTAACCTTGGGATCATGACGAGAGGGTCATGGGTTAACCATGTGATCATTGCGAGAGGATCATGGGTTAACCAGGGGATCTTGGCGTGAGGGTCATGGGTTAGCCATGGGATCTTCGCGTGAGGGTCATGGGTTAACCATGGGATCATGGCAAGAGGGTCATGGGTTAACCATGGGATCATTGCGGGAGGATCATCGGTTAACCATGTGATCATGGCGTGAGGGTCATGGGTTAACCAAGGGATCTTGGCGTGAGGGTCATGGGTTAGCCATGGGATCTTGGCGTGAGGGTCATGGGTTAACCATGGGGTCATGGCAAGAGGGTCATGGGTTAACCATGGGTTCATTGTGTGAGGACCATGGGTTAACCATGGGACCATTGCACGAGGTTCTGAGTTAACCATTGGATTATAGGGTGAGGATCATGGGTTAACCAAGGGATCATGGGGTGAGGGTCCTGGGTTAACCATGGGATCTTGGAGTGAGGGTCATGGGTTAGCCATGGGATCATTGCGTGAGGATCATGGGTTAACCATGTGATCATGGCGTGAGGGTCATGGGTTAACCATGGGATCTTGGCGTGAGGGTCGTGGGTTAGCCATGGGATCTTGGCGTGAGGGTCATGGGTTAACCATGGGATCATGGCAAGAGGGTCATGGGTTAACCATGTGATCATGGCGTGAGGGTCATGGGTTAACCAAGGGATCTTGGCGTGAGGGTCATGGGTTAGCCATGGGATCTTGGCGTGAGGGTCATGGGTTAACCATGGGGTCATGGCAAGAGGGTCATGGGTTAACCATGGGTTCATTGTGTGAGGACCATGGGTTAACCATGGGACCATTGCACGAGGTTCTGAGTTAACCATTGGATTATAGGGTGAGGATCATGGGTTAACCAAGGGATCATGGCGTGAGGGTCATGGGTTAACGATGGAATCATGGCAAGAGAGTCATGGATTAACTAAGGGATCGTTGCGTGAGGATCATTGGGTTAACCAAGGGATCATGGGGAAAGGGACGTGGGTTAACCATGGGATCTTGGCGTGAGGTGCATGTGTTTGCCATGGGATCTTGGCGTGAGGGTCATGGGTTAACCTTGGGATCATTGTGTGAGGGTTGTGGGTTAACCATGTGATAATGGCAAGAGGGTCAAGGGTTAGCCATGGGATCAATGCGTGAGGATCATGGGTTAACCATGGGACCATGGCAAGAGGGTAATGAGTCAACCTTGGGATTATAGGGTGAGGATCATGGGTTAACCAGGGGATCATGGGGTGAGGGTCCTGGGTTAACCATGGGATCTTGGAGTGAGGGTCATGGGTTAGCCATAGGATCATTGCGAGAGGATCATGGGTTAACCATGTAATCATGGCGTGAGGGTCATGGGATAACCATGGGATCATGGCGAGAGGGTCATGGGTTAACCATGTGATCATTGCGAGAGGATCATGGGTTAACCAGGGGATCTTGGCGTAAGGGTCATGGGTTAGCCATGGGATCTTGGCGTGAGGGTCATGGGTTCACCATGGGATCATGGCAAGAGGGTCATGGGTTAACCATGGGATCATTGCGTGAGGATCATGTGATAACCATGGGACCATTGCAAGAGGTTCATGAGTTAACCATTGGATTATAGGGTGAGGATCATGGGTTAACCAAGGGATCATGGCGTGAGGGTCATGGGTTAACCATGGAATCATGGCAAGAGAGTCATGGATTAACTAAGGGATCGTTGCGTGAGGATCATTGGGTTAACTAAGGGATCATGGGGAAAGGGACGTGGGTTAACCATGGGATCTTGGCGTGAGGTGCATGTGTTTGCCATGGGATCTTGGCGTGAGGGTCATGGGTTAACCTTGGGATCATTGTGTGAGGGTCGTGGGTTAACCATGTGATCATGGCAAGAGGGTCAAGGGTTAGCCATGGGATCAATGCGTGAGGATCATGGGTTAACCATGGGACCATGGCAAGAGGGTAATGAGTCAACCTTGGGATTATAGGGTGAGGATCATGGGTTAACCAAGGGATCATGGGGTGAGGGTCCTGGGTTAACCGTGGGATCTTGGAGTGAGGGTCCTGGGTTAGCCATGGGATCATTGCAAGAGGATCATGGGTTAACCATGTGATCATGGCGTGAGGGTCATTGGTTAACCAGGGGATCTTGGCGTGAGGGTCATGGGTTAGCCATGGGATCTTGGCGTGAGGGTCATGGGTTAACCATGGGATCATGGCAAGAGGGTCATGGGTTAACCATGCGATCATTGCGAGAGGATCATGGGTTAACCATGCGGTCATGGCGTGAGGGTCATGGGTTAACCAAGGGTCTTGGCGTGAGGGTCATGGGTTAGCCATGGGATCTTGGCGTGAGGGTCATGGGTTAACCATGGGGTCATGGCAAGAGGGTCATGGGTTAACCATGGGTTCATTGTGTGAGGACCATGGGTTAACCATGGGACCATTGCACGAGGTTCCTGAGTTAACCATTGGATTATAGGGTGAGGATCATGGGTTAACCAAGGGATCATGGTGTGAGGGTCGTGGGTTAACGATGGAATCATGGCAAGAGAGTCATGGATTAACTAAGGGATCGTTGCGTGAGGATCATTGGGTTAACCAAGGGATCATGGGGTAAGGGACATGGGTTAACCATGGGATCTTGGCGTGAGGTGCATGTGTTTGCCAAGGGATCTTGGCGTGAGGGTCATGGGTTAACCTTGGGATCATTGTGTGAGGTTCGTGGGTTAACCATGTGATCATGGCAAGAGGGTCATGGGTTAGCCATGGGATCAATGCGTGAGGATCATGGGTTAACCATGGGACCATGGCAAGAGGGTAATGAGTCAACCATGGAATTATAGGGTGACGATCATGGGTTAACCAAGGGATCATGGGGTGAGGGTCCTGGGTTAACCATGGGATCTTGGAGTGAGGGTCATGGGTTAGCCATAGGATCATTGCGAGAGGATCATGGGTTAACCATGTAATCATGGCGTGAGGGTCATGGGTTAACCAGGGGATCTTGGCATGAGGGTCCTGGGTTAGCCATGGGATCTTGGCGTGAGTGTCATAGGTTAACCATGTGATCATGGCGTGAGGGTCATTGGTTAACAATGTGGTCTAGGCAAATGGGTCATCTGTTAACCATGGGATAATGGCATGAGGGTCATGGGTTAACCATGGGATCTTGTCATGAGGGTCATGGATTAACCCTAGGGTCATGGCGTGAAGGTCATGGGTTAACCATGGGATCATTGCATGAGGATCTTGGGTTAACCATTTTATCACGGCGTGAGGGTCATGGGTTAACCATGGGATCTTGGTATGAGGGTCATGGGTTAGCCATGGGATCTTGCCGTGAGGGTCATGGGATAACCATGGGATCATGGCATAAGGGTCATGGGTTTACCATGGGATCATGGTGTGAGGGTCATGTATTGACCATGGGATCATGGCGTGAGCCTCATGGGTTAACCATGGGATCAAGGCGTGAGTGTCATAGGTTAACCATGGGATCAATTCGTGAGGATCATGGGTTATCCATGGGACCATGGCAAGAGGGTCAAGAGTTAACCATAGGATTATAGGGTGAGGATCATGGGTTAACCAAGGGATCATGGGGTGAGGGTCCTGGGTTAACCGTGGGATCTTGGAGTGAGGGTCCTGGGTTAGCCATGGGATCATTGCAAGAGGATCATGGGTTAACCATGTAATCATGGCGTGAGGGTCATTGGTTAACCAGGGGATCTTGGCGTGAGGGTCATGGGTTAGCCATGGGATCTTGGCGTGAGGGTCATGGGTTAACCATGGGGCCATGGCAAGAGGGTCATGGTTTAACGATGGGATCATTGCATAAGGATCATGGTTTAGCCATGGGATCTTGGCGTGAGGATCATTGCGTGAGGATCAGCGGTTAACCCTGTGATCGTGGGGTGAGGGTCATGGGTTAACCATGTGATGTGAGCCAAGGGGGGGCAAGTGAATTTTTCCTCAAGTATGAAACGAGCCCAATAAGGAGCATGGTCCAAGAAGCAACACAAGGACTTGATGGGCCTATGACAAGGATTACAACCAAGAAAGCCCAACAAGTCTCCATCCAAATAATGGCTCTTGTTTTGATAGAAGCAAGTCCAAGATCAAGACCAAATGGAGTAAAGCCCAAATTGTTAACTTACATTCTCCAATTGAAGGATCCATAACAAGGGGGGGCGAATTCATGAAGAAGAAGCTTGAGGAAGGGGCGAATTCAAGAAGCCTAGTCCAAGTCTTTAATTGTTGTCTTTGTTAATTCAATAAGTATGGAATTATGTAAGTGGTGCCATTATTTCAAATGGAGGCAGCCCATCTTTCTTATTCTGCACATGTTAAATTAGTGTAGATTGAGTTTCCTTTTGATGTAAATTGTGGGGGTTACACTTTTTAATTTGAGAAGCAAAGTGTAACCACCCATAATCATGAGATGTGGGGGCGTGAGCATCAATTTGGTGGCAAAGTAAAGTTTAGTTTTAGTGAGTCTTTAGTGTCATTATTAGGCCACTTTATGTGAGGGTTATGTTTTGTTTTGGCAACCAAGAGTTAGCTGCCCACTCTATGTAAGTGACGCCTATGGCACGTGGAATAACAACTTGAATGTTCATTTGGATTGAATCCATTGAGTGAGACTTGTGTTCTCATAGGTTGATGACAACCAAATGGAGGGTTGCCTTTGCATGATCGTCTTGGTTGAATTCATACACATATGTAGCGCAAAACACACAAGATAAAAACAAAGTTCAAGTGCAGAATTGTAACATAGATAAAAGTGAAGAAATAAAGATGAAAATGGATGAGGAAGAGATGAAGTAAGGCGCCACAAACTGGGTAGTTTGATAAGCCAATGAGGTTCGCCACAAGAATCTTGGATTCTTGATAAGAACAAGATTTAGTTCAACCAAGAACCCAAGAGAACAATACTCTCAACAAGGGATATCAATCCACAATGAACTTCCAAGTTAACATTACAAGTGTTTGAGGCACCATATACATAGTTGAGCAACCAACTTTTGGTTGCTTCTCAGAAACCATAACCCCCACACTTGAATAGCCTAATTCATGACACTAAACCTAACTTAACTCAGCCAACAACTCAATCAAATCAGCCCCCAATCATTAAGTTCACGCCCCATCTCCCTTTATGGCTCCATCTATTATTATGTGGTGGTTACACTTACTTCTCAAATTAAAAGTGTAACTCCCACATAATTAACTAAACAAATAAAACCTAATAACTTATAGGAATTATTAATGGCATGCAAACCAAAAGATTCCTCCCCCTAGACTCCTAGAACTCATGCAACATAAGATATTAGTGGGCTTGATCCATTTGTAACTCATAACAAGCTTGGACCCACTTACATAACCTATTACACTTATTGGATTAAATAAAAACAACTAAGAATGAACCCTTCTTCATGAATTCGCCCAACACTTTATGGATCCTTTAGTTGAACAATGTAAGTTATTAATTTGGGCTCCACTCCACTTGACCTTGACCTTGGGCTTGCTTCTATCCAAATAGCCATCATGAAATTAGGAGCTTGTTGGGCTTTCTTGTATATAACTCTTGTCATAGACCCAACATGTCCTTGATTAGCTTCTTGATCCTTGGCCTTTATTGGGCTCTTTTCACCCTTGAGGAAAAGTTGACTTGCCCCCCCTGGCTTACAGCATCCCCTCCTTCTTTGAATGAATTCGACCACGAATTGAAGTCTTCATCACCACAATTAGTCTTTTCTGGGGCATCTAGAGTGTCCTTCACAATCACATTGCAATAGTGGGCTTCCCTTGGAATGAATTTCTGTAAAACATTTACAATTCCACTAGACAAAGAAAGACCATTAGAAGCATTAACAATTAAATAAAAATTGTTACAACAAAAAATGAATTCGGACTGTCTTGAAACCATAGCCTCTTTCCCTTCATTTTTTTTTTTGCCAAACAACTTTCTTTTTTTTTCACTAATTTTCTCAATATTTTTCTCTTGATCACCTTTTTTTTCAATCTTTTTTTCACTCTCTTTTTCAATTTTTTTCTCAATTTCTTTTTCATTCTTTTTCTCAACCTCTTTTTCAATCTCATTTTCTTTTCTGTCTTGCTCTCTCTTTTCTCTCATTTTCACTTGATCCTCACAAACTTGCTTTGGAGATAAAGGAGAAAGCACGACCTTGCGGTCTTGATACATGAAAATGAACTTGTTGGAGAACCCATCATGGATGGCCTTCTTGTCATATTGCCAAGGCCTTCCCAAAAACATATGGCTTGCCTCCATAGGCACCACATCACAAAGGACACAATCTTCATACTTCCCAATTGAAAATGGGACCTCCACTTGTTTGTTCACAATTATTTCTCCATTCTCATTCAACCATTGAAGCCTATAGGGTCTTGGATGTGCCTTAATTACAAGATTTAGTTTGGACACCAATCTAGTGCTAACAACATTGGCACAACTTCCTCCATCAATGACTAGAGTACATACCTTCCCTTGAATGAGACATCTAGAATGGAAAATATTCTCACTTTGGCTCACCTCATGATCTTTCACTTGATTCCCCAAAAGCCTCCTCACCATAAGTAAATCACCATCCGGCATGAACACTTCTTCTTCACTTTCCTCCTTACTTGAAGCCTCGGATTGTGATACCACTTCTCCATTTCTTGACACCATGGTTCTCTTTGTTGGGCATTGGGATGCAATGTGTCCGTGGCCTAAACATTTGAAGCACTTTACATGAGATGTAGACACAACCTCCTTAGAAGATGAATCACCCTCCTTCTTGGAATCTTCCTTCCAACTTGAAGGTGACAACTTTGAAGGAGAACGAAATTTGTTCTTTCTCCTCTTGAGTTGTTGTTCCACTTTAATAGCTTGTTGGACCAAATCTTCTAGCTCCACATAATGTTGCAATTCCACTACATCTTGAATTTCTTGATTCAATCCATTTAAGAACCTTGCCATGGTAGCCTCCCTATCTTCTTGAAAATTCGACCTAAGTAAGGCCAACTCCATCTCCTTGAAGTACTCATCAACACTTTTGGTCCCTTGGGTAAGCCTTTGTAACTTGTTGTGAATGTCCCTTTGATAGTGATTTGGGACAAACCTCCTTCTCATGATAAGCTTCATTTCTTCCCAAGTATAAATGGGCTCCGCTCCAATTCTTCTCCTCTCTTTTTGTAGTTGATCCCACCACACAAGAGCATACTCCTTGAATTCTTGGGCTGCCACCTTCACCTTCTTTCCTTCATTGTAAGAGTTACAATCAAAGACTTGCTCAATTTTTAACTCCCACTCCAAGTAAGCCTCCGGATCATTCTTCCCAATAAAGGAAGGAACTTTGATTTTGACCCCTTCAAGCCTATCACCACGCCTCCTTCCTCTTCTACCTCCTCCTCTATGCCTTCCTCTTTCACTATCATAGCCACTTGACTCATCATGATTTAGATTGGCAAGTTGCCTATCATAATTGGCTTGCAATTGCTCCATTTGTCTTTGAAGAGCTTGGACTTGATTAGCCATCATAGCATGAAGAGCGGCTGCCCTTGAAGTCAAGGGTGGACTATCTTCATTGTTGGCCATGATTGAGTAAAAGAATATGTATGTGTTTCCTCACAACACTCCCTCACTATTCACACAATGGAAATTTTCACTCTTTGGCTTTTTCCACACAAGATGTATTTTTCTCTCTTGCCTTTTTCCCCTCAAATGTTCACCTTGAGTTCTTAGAGGAATCAAACACAAAACACAAAAATCCAAAAATCAAGTAACAAAATCACAAAACTTATCAAAACAAATGAACAAAAAGGAAAGGCTAGAACAGAAAGGCTTTTTAGAAACAAAGAAGCAAAGGAAGAAGGGAAATATTTTCAAGAACACAACTTGCACAAAATTTTATTTTTTTTAATTTTTTTTTAATGGGTCACGGGCGTGGTGTAGATCACAGCCTACCCGTGATCCTCTCTGGATCAAATGCCTTTTGTTGTCACGGGCGTGATGTAGCTCACGGCTTAGCCGTGATGCTCTCTGGATTTCACAACTTTTGTATCACGGCCGTGATGGGTGTCACGGCTTGCCCGTGATTGCTTCTGGAAATCACAAAGAAAATTTCACACTTTAAAACTTTTTCTTTTTGAGCAATAACACAATATTTTTTTTTTTTTTGAAAAATTCCCTTCACGACCAGAAACAAGGTAGTATTTTTTTTTTTTTTTGATTTTGGTTTTGAAAGGAAAGAAAGAAAACTAGAAAAATAGATGAAGAACACCAATATCAAATTCAACCAAAGCCTAAGCTTTGATACCACTTGATGACAACCAAATGGAGGGTTGCCTTTGCATGATCGTCTTGGTTGAATTCATACACATATGTGGCACAAAACACACAAGATAAAAACAAAGTTCAAGTGTAGAATTGTAACATAGATAAAAGTGAAGAAATAAAGATGAAAATGGATGAGGAAGAGATGAAGTAAGGCGCCACAAACTGGGTAGTTTGATAAGCCAATGAGGATCGCCACAAGAATCTTGGATTCTTGATAAGAATAAGGTTTGGTTCAACTAAGAACCTAAGAGAACAATTATCTCAACAAGGGATATCAATCCACAATGAACTTCCAAGTTAACATTACAAGTGTTTGAGGCGCCCTATACATAGTTGAGCAGCCAACTTTTGGTTGCTTCTCACAAACCATAACCCCCACACTTGAATAGCCTAATTCATGACACTAACACCTAACTTAACTCAGTCAACAACTCAATCAAATCAGCCCCCAATCATTAAGTTCACGCCCCACCTCCCTTTATGACTCCATCTATTATTATGTGGCGGTTACACTTACTTCTCAAATTAAAAGTAACTCCCACATAATTAACTAAACAACTAAAACCTAATAACTTATAGGAGTTACTAATGGCATGCAAACCAAAAGATTCCTCCCCCTAGACTCCTAGAACTCGTGCAACATAGGATATTAGTGGGCTTTATCCATTTGTAACTCATAACAAGCTTGGACCCACTTACATAACCTATTACACTTATTGGATTAAATAAAAACATCTAAGAATGGACCCTTCTTCATGAATTCGCCCAACACTTTATGGATCCTTTAGTTGAACAGTGTAAGTTATTAATTTGGGCTCCACTTCACTTGACCTGGACCTTGGGCTTGCTTCTATCCAAATAGCCATCATGAAATTAGGAGCTTGTTGGGCTTCCTTGTATATAACTCTTGTCATGGACCCAACATGTCCTTGATTAGCTTCTTGATCCTTGGTCTTTATTGGGCCCTTTTCATCCTTGAGGAAAAGTTGACTTGCCCCCCCTTGGCTTACATCATAGGTTCTTGGTTGAACCAAACTTGTTCTTATCAAGAATCCAAGATTCTTGTGGCGAACCTCACAATGCTTTATCAGACCTCCTTGGTTTGTGGCGCCATCACCATCTCAATCTCTTCCATTTTCTTTTTGTTTCTTCACTTGTTGATTATGTTACAATTTTGAACTCAAGCTTGTTTTGTTCTACAAAGGTTTTGTGCCATATATGTTTAAGAATTCAACCAAAACGATCATGCCAAGGCAACCCTCTATTTGGTTGTCATCAAGTGGTATCAAAGCTTAGGCTTTGGTTGAATTTGGTAATTTGAGTGTTGTTCTTCATCTTCTACCTTTCTTCTTCTTTTTTACCCAAAACAAAAAAAATGCTACTTTGATTCTGTTTTTGAAGGGAAATTTTCGTGTTTTTGTTATTGCTCCAAAGCAAGTTTTCAAGTGTGATTCTCTTCTTCAAAGTTAAAAAAAAAAAAAGGCCATAATCGATTATGCCAACCAAATAATCGATCATCCAAGAGTTAGTGAACCCAAAATCGATTACAAAAATCCATTCTTAAAAAAAAAAGGTCCATAATCGATTATGACAACCCCATAATCGATTATTCAAGAGTCAGTGAGCCCAGAATCGATTATTAAAAAAAAAAAATTTGGCAAAAATTTTGTGTTCTTGAAAAGTTTCCCTTCTTCCTTTGCTTCTTTGTTTCCAAAAGCTTTTCTTTTCTAGCCTTTCCTTTTTTTGTTTCCTTGTTTTGATAAGTTTTGTGATTTTTTGTTACTTGAATTTTGGAATTTTTGTGTTTGTGTTTGATTCCTCTAAGAACTCAAGGTGAACATTTGAGAGGAAAAAGGCAAGAGTGAAACATACATTTTGTGTGGAAAAAGTCAAAAGAGTGAAAATTCCCATTGTGTGAACTAGTGAGGGAGTGTTGTGAGGAAATACATATGCTCTTCTACTCAATCATGGCGAACAATGAAGATAGTCCACCCTTGACTCCAAGGTCAGCCGGTCTTCATGCTATGATGGCTAATCAAGTCCAAGCTCTTCAAAGACAAATGGAGCAAATGCAAGCCAATTATGATAGGCAACTTGCCAATCTAAATCATGATGAATCAAGTGTCTATGATAGTGAAAGAGGAAGGCATAGAGGGGGAGGTAGAAGAGGAAGGAGGTGTGGAGATAGGCCTGAAGGGGTCAAAATCAAAGTTCCTTCCTTTATTGGGAAGAATGATCCGGAAGCTTACTTGGAGTGGGAGTTAAAAATTGAACAAGTTTTTAGTTGTAATTCTTACAATGAAGGAAAGAAGGTGAAGGTGGCAGCCCCAGAATTCAAAGAGTATGCTCTTGTGTGGTGGGATCAACTACAAAAAGAGAGGAGAAGAATTAGAGCGAAGCCCATTGACACTTGGGAAGAAATGAAGCTTATCATGAGAAGGAGGTTTGTCCCAAATCATTATCAAAGGGACATTCATAACAAATTACAAAGGCTTACCCAAGGGACCAAAAGCGTTGATGAGTACTTCAAGGAGATGGAGTTGGCCTTACTTAGGTCAAATTTTCAAGAAGATAGGGAGGCTACTAGGGCAAGGTTCTTACATGACTTGAACCAAGATATTCAAGAAATAGTGGAGTTACAAAATTATGTGGAGCTTGAAGATTTGGTTCAACAAGCAATTAAGGTGGAACAACAACTCAAGAGGAGAAAGTCCAAATTTCGTTCTCCTTCTAAGTTGTCATCTTCAAGTTGGAAGGAAGATTCCAAGAAGGAGGGCAATTCATATTCTAAGGAGGTTGTGTCTACATCTCAAGGGAACAAGCCATTGGAAACAACTTCTAGAAGCCGTGATGTTAAATGTTTTAAATGTCTAGGCCATGGGCACCTAGCATCTCAATGTCCCACGAAGAGAACTATGGTGACTATGAATGGTGAAGTTGTATCACAATCCGAGGCTTCAAGCAAGGAGGAGAGTGAAGAAGATGTATTCATGCCGGATGGTGAGGAGGCTTTTGGGGAGTCAACTGAAAGATCATGAAGCAAGCCAAAAGGAGAATATTTTCCATTCTAGGTGTCTAATTCAAGGGAAGGTATGTTCTCTAATCATTGATGGTGGAAGTTGTGCCAATGTTGTTTGCACTAGATTGGTGTCCAAACTAAATCTTGTAATTAAGGCACATCCAAGACCCTATAGGCTTCAATGGTTGAATGAGAATGGAGAAATAATTGTGAACAAACAAGTGGAGGTCCCATTCTCAATTGGGAAGTATGAAGATTGTGTCCTTTGTGATGTGGTGCCTATGGAGGCAAGCCATATGTTGTTGGGAAGGCCTTGGCAATATGACAAGAAGGCCATCCATGATGGGTTCTCAAATAAGTTCACTTTCATGTATCAAGACCGAAAGGTCATACTTTCTCCTTTATCTCCAAAGCTTGTGAGGATCAAGTGAAAATGAGGGAAAAGAGAGAGCAAGAGAGAAAAGAAAATGAGAGTGAAAAAGAGATTGAGAAAAAGAATGAAAAAGAGATTGAGAAAAAGATTGAAAAAGAGAGTGAAAAAAAGATTGAAGAAAAGGGTGATCAAGAGAAAAATAGTGTGAAAAATAGTGAGAAAAATATTGTGGCAATTAGTGAAAAAAAGAGTTATTTGACAGTGGAAAGTAAAGAGGAGAAGGCTTTAATTTCAAGGCAGCCCCAAAGCTTAATTCATTACAAGAATTTTTATTTGGTTGCTAACACTTATAATGTTCTCTTTTTGTCTAGTGGTGTTGTAACTCTTATGCAGAAATTTGATAATCTCATTCCGAAAGAAGCTCCCTATGGCAATGTGATTGTGAAGGACACTCTAGATGCACCAGAAAAGACTAATTGTGGTGATGAATACTTCAATTCGTGGTCGAATTCATTCAAAGAAGGAGGGGATGATGTGAGCCAAGGGGGGGCAAGTCAATTTTTCCGCAAGGATGAAAAGAGCCCAATAAGGAGCATGGTCCAAGAAGCAACACAAGGACTTGATGGGCCTATGACAAGGATTACAACCAAGAAAGCCCAACAAGTCTCCATCCAAATAATGGCTCTTGTTTTGATAGAAGCAAGCCCAAGATCAAGACCAAATGGAGTAAAGCCCAAATTGTTAACTTACATTCTCCAATTGAAGGATCCATGACAAGGGGGCGAATTCATGAAGAAGAAGCTTGAGGAGTGGGGCGAATTCATGGAGCCTAGTCCAAGTCTTTAATTGTTGTCTTTGTTAATTCATTAAGTATGGAATTATGTAAGTGGGGCCATTATTTCAAATGGAGGCAGCCCATCTTTCTTATTCTGCACATGTTAAATTAGTGTAGATTGAGTTTCCTTTTGATGTAAATTAAGGGGGTTACACTTTTTAATTTGAGAAGCAAAGTGTAACCACCCATAATCAAGATATGTGGGGGCGTGAGCATCAATTTGGTGGCTGAGTAAAGTTTAGTTTTAGTGAGTCTTTAGTGTCATTATTAGGCCACTTTATGTGAGGGTTATGTTTTGTTTTGGCAACCAAGAGTTGGCTGCCCACTCTATGTAAGTGAATCCTATGGCATGTGGAATAACAACTTGGATGTTCATTTGGATTGAATCCATTGAGTGAGACTTGTGTTCTCATAGGTTATTGGTTGAGCCAAACTTGTTCTTATCAAGAATCCAAAATTCTTGTGGCGAACCTCACAAGGCTTATCAGACCCCCTTGGTTTGTGGCGCCATCACCATCTCAATCTCTTCCATTTTCTTTTTGTTTCTTCACTAGTTGATTATGTTACAATTTTGAACTCAAGCTTGTTTTGTTCTACAAAGGTTTTGCGCCATATATGTTTAAGAATTCAACCAAAATGATCATGCCAAAGCAACCCTCTATTTGGTTGTCATCACCATGTGATCATGACGAGAGGATCATGAGTTAGCTAGGGGATCATGGGATGAGGGTCATGGGTTAACCATGGGATCATGGCAAGAGGGTCATGGGTTAACCATAGGATTATAGGGTGAGGATCATGGGTTAACCATGGGATCATGGGATGAGGGTCAAGGGTTAACCATGAAATCTTGGCGTGAGGGTCATGGGTTAGCCATGGGATCTTGGCATGGGGGTCATGGGTTAACCATGAGATCATGGCAAGAGGGTCATGGGTTAACCATGGGATCATTGCGTGAAGATCCTGTGCTAACCATGTGATCATGTCGTTAGGGTCATGGGTTACCCATGGGATCTTGGCGTGAGGGACATGGCGTGAGCCTCATGGGTTAACCATGGATCAAGGCATGAGTGTCATGGGGTAACCAAGGTATCAGGTTGTGAGGATTATGGGTTAACCATGGGACCATGGCAAGAGGCTCAAGAGTTAACCACGGGATTATAGGGTGAGGATCGTGGGTTAACCAAGGGATCATGGGGTGAGGGTCATGGGTTAACCATGGGATCTTGGCGTGAGGGTCACGGTATAGCCATGGGATATTGGCGTGAGGGTCATGGGTTAACCATGGGACCATGGCAAGAGGGTCATGAGTTAACCATGGGATTATAGGGTGAGGATCATGGGTAAACCAAGGAATCGATCAAGGGGTGAGGGTCATGGGTTAACCATGGCATCTTGGCATGAGGGTCATGGGTTAGCCATAGGATCCTGGTGTGAGGGTCATGGGTTTACCATGGGATCATGGCAAGAGGGTCATGGGTTAACCATGGGATAATGGCAAGAGGGTCATGGGTTAACCATGGGATCATTGCGTGAGGATCTTGGGTTAACCATGTGATCACGGCACGAGGGTCATGGGTTAACCAGGGGATCTTGGTTTGAGGGTCATGGGTTAGCCATGGGATCTTGCCGTGAGGGTCATGGGATAACCATGGTATCATGGCATGAGGGTCATGGGTTTACCATGGGATCAAGGCATGAGTGTCATGGGTTAACCATGGGATCATGTGGTGAGGATCATGGGTTAACCATGGGACCATGGCAAGAGGGTCATGAGTTAACCATGGGATTATAGGGTGAGGATCATGGGTTAACCAAGGGATCATGGGGTGAGGGTCACGGGTTAAGCATGGGATGTTGGCGTGAAGGTCATGGGTGAACCATGGGATCATGGCAAGAGGGTTATAGTTCAACCATGGGATTATTGCGTGAGAGTCATGGGTTAACCATGGGATTATGGGGTGATGATCATGGGTTAACCAAGGGATCATGGGATGAGGGTCATGGGTTAACCATGAAATCTTGGTGTGAGGGTCATGGGTTAGCCATGGGATCTTGGCATGGGGGTCATGGGTTAACCATGGGATCATGCTGTGGGAGTCGTGGGTTAACCATGGGACCATGGCAAGAGGGTCACGAGTTAACCATGGGATTATAGGGTGAGGATCATGGGTTAATCAAGGGATCATGGGGTAAGTGTCGTGGGTTAACCATGGGATCTTGGCATGAGGGTCATGGGTTACCCATAGGATCTTGGTGTGAGGGTCATGGGTTAACCATGTGATCATGGTGTGAGGATCATAGGTTAACCAAGGGACCATGGCAAGAGGGTCATGAGTTAACCATGAGATTATTGGGCGAGGTTCAAGGGTTAACGAAGGGATCCTGGGGTAAGGGTCATGGGTTAACCATGGGATCTTGGAGTGAGGGTCATGGGTTTGCACGGGATCTTGGCGTGAGGGTCACGGGTTAACCAAGGGATCATGGGTTAACCACGGGATCTTGGTGTGAGGGTCAAGGTATAGCCATGGGATATTGGCGTGAGGGTCATGGGTTAACCATGGGACCATCGCAAGAGGGTCATGAGTTAACCATGGGATTATAGGGTGAGGATCAGGGGTTAACCAAGGGATCATGGGGTGAGGGTCATGGGTTAGCCATGGGATCTTGGCGTGAGGGTCATGGGTTACCCATGGGATAAATGCGTGAGGATCATGGGTTAACCATGTGATCAAGTCGTGAGAGTCATGGGTTTACCATGGGATCTTGGCGTAAGGGTCATGGGTTAGCCGTGGGATCTTGGCGTGAGGGTCATGGGTTAACCATGAGATCATGGCAAGAGGGTCATGGGTTAACCATGTGATCATGGCGTTTGAGTCATGGGTTAGCCATGAGATCTTGGCGTGAGGGTCATGGGTAAACCATGGGATCATTGTGTGAGGATCATAGGTTAACCATGGGACCATGGCAAGAGGGTCATGAGTTAACCATGGGATTATAGGGCTAGGATCATGGGTTAACCAAGGGATCATGGGGTGAGGGTCATGGGTTAACTATGGGACCTTGGCGTGAGGGTCACATGGGTTAACCATGGGATATTGGAGTGGGGTCATGGGTTAACCATGGGACCATGCAAGAGGGCCATGAGTTAACCATGGGATTATAGGGTGAGGATCATGGGTTAACCAAGGGATCATAGGGTGAGGGTCATGGGTTAACCATGGGAACTTGGCGTGAGGGTCATGGGTTAGCCTTTGGATCTTGGCATGAGGGTCTTGGGTTAACCACGGGATCATGGCAAGAGGGTCATGGGTTGACCATGGCATCTCTGCGTAAGGATCATGGGTTAACCATCTGATCAAGGCGTGAGGGTCATGGGTTAACCATGGGTTCTTGGCGTAAGGGTCATAGGTTAGCCATGGGATCTTGGCGTGAGGGTCATGGGTTAACCATGGGATCATGGCAATAGGGTCATGAGTTAAGCATGTGATCATGGCGTTAGAGTCATTGGTTAGCCATGAGATCTTGGCATGAGGGTCATGGGTTTACCATGGGATCAAGGCATGGGTGTCATGGGTTAACCATGGGATCATGTTGTGAGGATCATGGCTTAACCAAGGGATCATGGGGTGAGGGTCATGGGTTAAGCATGGGATCTTGGCGTGAGGATCATGGGTGAACCATGGGATCATGGCAAGAGGGTTATGGTTCAACCATGGGATTATTGCGTGAGAGTCATGGGTTAACCATGGGATCATGCGGTGAGGATCATGGGTTAACCAAGGGATCATGGGATGAGGGTCATTGGTTAACCATGAAATCTTGGCGTGAGGGTCACGGGTTAACCATGGGACCATGGCAAGAGGATCACGAGTTAACCATGGGATTATAGGGTGAGGATCATGGGTTAACCAAGGGATCATGGGGTAAGTGTCGTGGGTTAACCATGGGATCTTGGCATGAGGGTCATGGGTTACCCATAGGATCTTGGTGTGAGGGTCATGGGTTAACCATGGGATAATGGTGTGAGGATCATAGGTTAACCAAGGGACCATGGCAAGAGGGTCATAAGTTAACCATGGGATTATAGGGCGAGGTTCAAGGGTTAACCAAGGGATCATGGGGTGAGGATCATGGGTTAACCATGGGATCATGGAGTGAGGGTCAAGGGTTTGCACGGGATCTTGGCGTGAGGGTCACGGGTTAACCAAGGGATCATGGGTTAACCACAGGAATCTTGGTGTGAGGGTCAAGGTATAGCCATTGGATCTTGGCGTGAGGGTCATGGGTTAACCATGGGATCATGGCAAGAGGGTCATTTGTTAACCATGGGATCATTACGTGAGGATCATGGGTTAACCATGTGATCAAGGCGTGAGAGTCATGGGTTTACCATGGGATCTTGGCGTAAGGGTCATTGGTTAGCCGTGGGATCTTGGCGTGAGGGTCATGGGTTAACCATGAGATCATGGCAAGAGGGTGATGGGTTAACCATGAGATCCTGGCAAGAGGGTCATGGGTTAGCCATGAGATCTTGGCGTGAGGGTCATGGGTAAACCATGGGATCTTGGCGTGAGGGTCATGGGTTAACCATGGGATCATGGTGTGAGGATCATAGGTTAACCATGGGACCATGGCAAGAGGGTCATGAGTTAACCATGGGATTATAGGGTGAGGGTCATGGGTTAACCAAGGGATCATGGGGTGAGGGTCATGGGTTATCCATGGGACCTTGGCGTGAGGGTCACATGGGTTAACCATGGGATCATGGTGTGAAGATCATAGGTTAACCATAGGACCATGGCAAGAGGGCATTGAGTTAACCTTGGGATTATAGGGTGAGGATCATGGGTTAACCAAGGGATCATGGGGTGAAGGCCATTGGTTAACAATGGGATCCTGGTGTGTGGGTCACGGGTTAGCCATGTGATCCTGGAGTGAGGGCCATGGGTTAACCATGGGATCATGGCAAGAGGGTCCTGGCTTAACCATGGGATCATTGCGTGAGGATCATGGCTTAACCATGGGACCATGGCATAAGGGACATGAGTTAACCATGGGATTATAGGGTGAGGATCATGGGTTAACCAAGGGATCATGGGGTGAGGGTCATAGGTTAACCATTGGACCATGTCAAGACGGTCAAGAGTTAACCATGGGATTATAGGGTGAGGATCATGGGTTAACCAAGGGATCATGGGGTGAGGGTCACGGGTTAAGCATGGGATCTTGGCGTGAAGGTCATGGGTGAACCATGGGATCATGGCAAGAGGGTTATAGTTCAACCATGGGATTATTGCGTGAGAGTCATGGGTTAACCATGGGATTATGGGGTGAGGATCATGGGTTAACCAAGGGATCATGGGATGAGGGTCATGGGTTAACCATGAAATCTTGGCGTGAGGGTCATGGGTTAGCCATGGGATCTTGGCATGGGGGTCATGGGTTAACCATGGGATCATGTTGTGGGAGTCGTGGGTTAACCATGGGACCATGGCAAGAGGGTCACGAGTTAACCATGGGATTATAGGGTGAGGATCATGGGTTAATCAAGGGATCATGGGGTAAGTGTCGTGGGTTAACCATGGGATCTTGGCATGAGGGTCATGGGTTACCCATAGGATCTTGGTGTGAGGGTCATGGGTTAACCATGTGATCATGGTGTGAGGATCATAGGTTAACCAAGGGACCATGGCAAGAGGGTCATGAGTTAACCATGAGATTATTGGGCGAGGTTCAAGGGTTAACCAAGGGATCCTGGGGTAAGGGTCATGGGTTAACCATGGGATCTTGGAGTGAGGGTCATGGGTTTGCACGGGATCTTGGCGTGAGGGTCACGGGTTAACCAAGGGATCATGGGTTAACCACGGGATCTTGGTGTGAGGGTCAAGGTATAGCCATGGGATATTGGCGTGAGGGTCATGGGTTAACCATGGGACCATCGCAAGAGGGTCATGAGTTAACCATGGGATTATAGGGTGAGGATCAGGGGTTAACCAAGGGATCATGGGGTGAAGGTCATGGGTTAGCCATGGGATCTTGGCGTGAGGGTCATGGGTTACCCATGGGATAAATGCGTGAGGATCATGGGTTAACCATGTGATCAAGGCGTGAGAGTCATGGGTTTACCATGGGATCTTGGCGTAAGGGTCATGGGTTAGCCGTGGGATCTTGGCGTGAGGGTCATGGGTTAACCATGAGATCATGGCAAGAGGGTCATGGGTTAACCATGTGATCATGGCGTTTGAGTCATGGGTTAGCCATGAGATCTTGGCGTGAGGGTCATGGGTAAACCATGGGATCATTGTGTGAGGATCATAGGTTAACCATGGGACCATGGCAAGAGGGTCATGAGTTAACCATGGGATTATAGGGCTAGGATCATGGGTTAACCAAGGGATCATGGGGTGAGGGTCATGGGTTAACTATGGGACCTTGGCGTGAGGGTCACATGGGTTAACCATGGGATATTGGAGTGGGGTCATGGGTTAACCATGGGACCATGCAAGAGGGCCATGAGTTAACCATGGGATTATAGGGTGAGGATCATGGGTTAACCAAGGGATCATAGGGTGAGGGTCATGGGTTAACCATGGGAACTTGGCGTGAGGGTCATGGGTTAGCCTTTGGATCTTGGCATGAGGGTCTTGGGTTAACCATGGGATCATGGCAAGAGGGTCATGGGTTAACCATGGCATCACTGCGTGAGGATCATGGGTTAACCATGTGATCAAGGCGTGAGGGTCATGGGTTAACCATGGGTTCTTGGCGTAAGGGTCATAGGTTAGCCATGGGATCTTGGCGTGAGGGTCATGGGTTAACCATGGGATCATGGCAATAGGGTCATGAGTTAAGCATGTGATCATGGCGTTAGAGTCATTGGTTAGCCATGAGATCTTGGCATGAGGGTCATGGGTTTACCATGGGATCAAGGCATGGGTGTCATGGGTTAACCATGGGATCATGTTGTGAGGATCATGGCTTAACCAAGGGATCATGGGGTGAGGGTCATGGGTTAAGCATGGGATCTTGGCGTGAGGATCATGGGTGAACCATGGGATCATGGCAAGAGGGTTATGGTTCAACCA